>JAVJIF010026163.1:0-47188 GCA_038442645.1 Agave tequilana | reverse complement strand
ACATACATGTATACAAGGAACCGTACAAGTATGAATAGGAAAAGAGCACTCACGATTTAAAAAGGAAACTCGAGAGACTCACAGGGGGCCTGGAAGGATGTGGCTCTGGACGGTTCGGCTGGAGATCCACGCTACCGCTGCGCCACTCTGATCAGCGAAGGGGTAAATCCACTCGCTCCAAGCTCCAAGACCTGGACGTGAGAATCCAGGGGAGTCAAATGATACTCCCCAGGCGAGTGTAGAAGCAAAACAAGTGGTGAAGCAGGGTGAGCATATAA
The DNA here is from genome assembly GCA_038442645.1 of Agave tequilana. Taxonomy (NCBI): domain Eukaryota; kingdom Viridiplantae; phylum Streptophyta; class Magnoliopsida; order Asparagales; family Asparagaceae; genus Agave; species Agave tequilana. The sequence continues at coordinate 46,910 of JAVJIF010026163.1, read as the reverse complement.
TGCATATATCAAGTAGGAAATACTCAGGAGGCAGATAGGATAGAGCAGGTAAGAATAGACATGGCATGAGAATCATAAAACAGGAAATCCGAATAAACCAAGGACGAGCTACAAGGTAGTCATATCATAATACTCATAAAACATGAAATCCGATATAAAGTCCGGAAAAGCAAATACGGTAAGGCACATCACGGATTCATAGCTATTTTAAGATGCAGGCTTTGGTATGCGTCCCATTCCACATACCTCTACTTACAACTTAAAGAGGCCGTTATTATGACACTTTATTATTACTCGTCTTGCCATATATCTCGGTATGTGTCTCGGTGTACGGCCAACTCACATACATCCATATATAAGCAAGTCGAGGTTGTTATTGGAAACAGCGGTTGTATCAACGAACTATGTTTACAGTGGGTCCCGTGCATACCCGGGACCACGGCCCAGGATTGTTCCGTTGCTTGAAGACGGAACCTGCCGCAAGGCTAAACAGGAGGGACTTATGTATGCCCTTGTCATGACAGTAAACAGGAAAGGGAGAAAGCACTCCCCTCGGTCCCCTGGAGTACCACAGGTAAGACCGGATATATAGTGCACAACCTAATGCCACTGTAAACACGAACACATATCGATATCCGCATGTTTCCCCCGACCCAATACAAGTTGGTCCTTTTAAGATTCAATAGTTAATTATCACTTTAACGGGAATGATCAGGAATTAGGCATGATCAGGAATTAGGAGTACATAATACTATATGGTCAGGTCACTGCATGTAAAGCAGGAAAACAAGTCACTGATCATGATACAGGATAATAAGTCAAGTTCCCGTAAGAATGATAAATCACAAGTCAAGTATATCATGCTGGTGTAAGTGATAGCATGACAGGATGATGATAATTAACAAGCACCACATATAAGAGATTGATAGTAATCAGGTGGCAAGTTATGTCAGAGAATTGATAATAGTCTGGGGTAGTCAGGGTCATACCAATAGGGTCTTGCCATAGAGCATGCCAGTGGTCAGGTGATAACACACTAGATGTCAGGTGATATACATATGTCAAATGGTAGCACATAACTAACAGGTCTAAAGTAATGCAAGTGGTAATATAAAAGTAAAGGACCCAAAGTCCCACAAGTCCAACGACCACGAGGGTCGGCCACGCATAGCATAAAGCAATAAAAATATAGAACATGAAATAAAATACATGAAAGCTAAAGCGAGAACATGCGCATATCAATGAAATAAGAAGTAAGAGGGTAGCGAGTGAGAACACTCGCCTGAGTCACCAATATACCGAATATATCCGAAATTCACGGAAGCCTGGATGCGCCACAAAACCTGATAAAATATGTTAGAGTGAAGATGAGAGAGAGAAAGAATGGAAGATGATGTGTGTCTAAAGACAAGTCAGTAATACCTATAGGTGATGTAAGTCTAGAGGGTAAGGTTCATGTTCAAGAAGGAATCAACTAAGATGGCTAGGCAAAAGTTAGTCGACTAGGATGGAAAAGTAGTCGACTAATAGTGGAGTTAGTCGACTAACATCTGGTATAGTCGACTAGAACTGGTTTCCAGAGAGTGGGTTTGGTTTCGGGAATAGTTTAGTCGACTAGGTTAGGAGGGGTAGTCGACTAATAATGATCTTAAGTCGCTACAGATACTTAAGTCGACTAAGTCTGTGATACAGAAAGTTGGGGTTTCCGTCTCAGGATAAATTAGTCGACTAGGGAAGAATGGGTAGTCGACTATAATCTATAGTCGACTATAATATAGTCAAGTCGACTAGGGTCGAGAGTTAAGGTTTTCTGGTTTCAAGCAAGGTTAGTCGATAGGGTATAATAGTAGTCGACTAATAGTGGAGCTAGTCGACTAGGAAAATGGGTAGTCGACTAATACTGTGTTTCCAAGAAAAAGTAAGATTCAGCTAAGGGTTTCTAGTCGACTAGGTTCTAGGTCAAGTCGACTAATCGACTGGAAACAGCATACAGAACAGGTTTTCTAGGGTTTTGTGTTTGATGGCTAAAAATATGATTTTGATGGCATAATTGAACATGATATGTGAAACTTAAGCATGCTAAGAAATAACCAAGTCTTGGTGATGAAAATTACTCACCAAAAGGCACCAAGTGATGGAGGTTGATGATGAAAGGAAAGGTGGAGTCTTTTGGTGTTTTTGACCTTGTGGTGGTGGTTTCCATGGTGATGAAGGAAGAAGAAGATGAAGCTAGGTTGGAGAAGTGGTGGTGGTTGAAGATGAAGCCCTTGTGATGAAGCCCTTGTTGGGTTCTTGAAGTCTTGAGATTGATCCTTGAAGCTAGGGTTTTGGTTTGAAGAAGAGGGGATTTTGGAGGAGCTCTCTTGTTGAAGTGGAAGAGAAAAAGGGGTGATTTGCAAATGAAAAGGATTATATAGGTTGGGGATTTAGTAAAGGAGATTGAAATAGATAAATGCAAGGGGCTTTGTGCAAATGGGGAGGGATGAGGTGTCCCTAGGGTGGCCACTTGGCCGGCCATGGGAAGGAGAGAGAGTGAGTGGGGTTAGGTGCAATGTGAGTGGGAAATGAGGTGGCATGACAAGGTGGAAAATGGAATTGCAAAAATTGGAAAAAAGCCCGAAATTCAAGTATCTCTGTATGATCTGAAAATTTTACCAAAAATCAAGAATAATATATGAAGACCATAGTGAAATCCGTTCGAAGAAATACTGTATAGTTTTAAAATTAAAAATCCCGAATCAGTGATCTACCGACTCCGTTTGGAATTTTCATAAAATCATAAAATCCTCAGAAAAAGAATGTAGGTAGAAAATATGATTCTAAGGAATAATGTCTAAAGAATCATTTAGAAATTCCAAACCGTTTGAGAATTAAAATCTAGGCATCGTCAGCGGCACTGGCCGACACCGGTTTTGAAGACTTTCATTTTAATTCCAGAAAAATCTAGAAAATCATAGAAATATATAATAATGGAAAATGATATTTAAAACTAAATCGGTCAATTCTAATTATCGAATGTCTAAATCGAGCAATACTCTAGGATCGGGCCTTCGGTTCAGACTAGGGCTGACTCCGAATCCACGAATCCAAATCCAAGACAAAACGTCATAAAAGGAATTCATAATACAGAATAAATACAGGAAACAAATCGAAAAAATACGACCGAAATCTGAATACGCAACTAAGTACGTATTCCGGAAACGGGGTATTACAATCCACCCACCTTACAAAAATTGCGTCCTCGGCAATTTCGTTAAGGGCAAATTGAATACAAAGGGGACAAAGGCTGGAATTTATACTAATTAAGATATGAAGCACTATAGGTAGGGCTCTCAAGTCAACTGAATAATAATCATACTCTGCATTTCCGGCTGAAGATGGTCGTGGCTGTGTAATAAATCTTTAGAATAATGCTGAATAATACTGATGATGTCGTGGCTGTGAATAATGAATACTGATGATGTCGTGGCTGTGTAATAAAGAAAACCCCCGAAAATCCTGAGCATAATAAGAAGAACCGATAATTAAGAATCCGACTGCTGTCCTCTGAAAGATAGCCAGATCAAGATCGATCTGGAGAATACCAAGCTTCATAGAATTGGCCGAAGAGATCACATAATAGCTTCCTTCTGAACCAGCCACTACCTCTCTAGTCTAGTCATATCTTAAAATAGTATAAGGCTTCATAAAACCAAAACAGGGAAAGGATAGGAAGGATTTAGGAATCAAAGGAAAGATAGTCAAGGAGGGATTTGAAATCAAAGGAAAGATAGTCAGAATATAGAAACTCTGCACTTGCAGTTGGAATGTATAACAAGACTCATGTATTCCAGTTGCAAATCTCTTTACCATTGATTTGCCGTCTGGACGTACTGACAGAGTTAGAGCCTAAGCTCTGATACCAACCTGTAACGCCCGATTCCACGGATACGGGGACGTCACTGCAACGTATAACGTAGGTCAGAACTACCCTCCCGTATATACGCTAAGCATCAGTACAAACAAGAATCAGAGTACGGAAGCGAATGTTGCATTATACATTCCAACGCATATATACAATTACAGAATTATCACCAGTAGTGATCTAATATTACATGAATATCATATCACTAATATGCGCAAATGCGGGAATACAAGGAATATACATAATGAACAGTATAAAAGGGAGATCACATACATTATACAAGGAACCGTACAAGTATGAATAGGAAAAGAGCACTCACGAGTTTAAAAAGGAAAACTCGAGAGACTCACAGGGGCCTGGAAGGATGTGGCTCTGGACGGTCGGCTGGAGATCCACGCTACCGCTGCGCCACTCTGATCAGCGAAGGGGTAAATCCACTCGCTCCAAGCTCCAAGACCTGGACGTGAGAATCCAGGGGAGTCAATGATTACTCCCCAGGCGAGTGTAGAAGCAAAACCAAGTGGTGAAGCAGGTGAGCATAATAATGCATATATCAAGTAGGAAATACTCAGGAGGCAGATAGGATAGAGCAGTAAGAATAGACATGGCATGAGAATCATAAAACGGAAATCCGAATAAAACCAGGACGAGCTACAAGGTAGTCATATCATAATACTCATAAAACATGAAATCCGATATAAAGTCCGGGAAAGCAAATACGGTAAGGCACATCACGGATTCATAGCTATTTAAGATGCAGGCTTTGGTATGCGTCCCATTCCACATACCTCTACTTACAACTTAAAGAGCCGGTTATTATGACACTTTTATTATTACTCGTCTTGCCCATATATCTCGGTATGTGTCTCGGTGTACGGCCAACTCACATACATCCATATATAAGCAAGTCGAGGTTGTTATTGGAAACAGCGGTTGTATCAACGAACTATGTTTTACAGTGGGTCCCCGTGCATACCCGGGACCACGGCCCAGGATTGTTCCGTTGCTTGAAGACGGAACCTGCCGCAAGGCTAAACAGGAAGGGACTTATGTATGCCCTTGTCATGACAGTAAACAGGAAAGGGAGAAAGCACTCCCCTCGTCCCCTGGAGTACCACAGGTAAGACCGGATATATAGTGCACAACCTAATGCCACTGTAAACACGAACACATATCGATATCCGCATGTTTCCCCCCGACCCAATACAAGTTGGTCCATTTTAAGATTCAATAGTTAATTATCACTTTACGGGAATGATCAGGAATTAGGCATGATCAGGAAATTAGGAGTACATAAGTACTATATGGTCAGGTCACTGCATGTAAAGCAGGAAAACAAGTCACTGATCATGATACAGGATAATAGTCAAGTTCCCGTAAGAATGATAATCACAAGTCAAGTATATCATGCTGGGTGTAAAGTGATAGCATGACAGGATGATGATAATTAACAAGCAACCAAGCATATAAGAGATTGATAGTAATCAGGTGGGCAAGTTTGTCAAGAGATTGATAATAGTCTGGGTAAGTCAGGTCATACCAATAGGGTCTTGCCATAGAGCATGCCAAGTGGTCAGGTGATAAACACTAGATGTCAGGTGATATACATATGTCAAATGGTAGCACATAACTAACAGGTCTAAAGTAATGCCAAGTGGTAATATAAAAGTAAGGACCCAAAGTCCACCAAGTCCAACGACCACGAAGGGTCGGCCACGCATAGCATAAAGCAATAAAAGATATAGAACATGAAATAAAATACATGAAAGCTAAAGCGAGAACATGCGCATAATCAATGAAATAAGAAGTAAGAGGGTAGCGAGTGAGAACACTCGCCTGAGTCACCAATATACCGAATATATCCGAAATTCACGGAAGCCTGGGATGGCGCCACAAAACCTGATATAAATATGTAGAGTGAAGATGAGAGAGAGAAAGAAGGGAAGATGATGTGTGTCTAAAGACAAGTCAAGTAATACCTATAGGTGATGTAAGTCTAGAGGGTAAGGTTCATGTTCAAGAAAGGAATCAACTAAGATGGCTAGGCAAAGTTAGTCGACTAGGATGGAAAAGTAGTCGACTAATAGTGGAGTTAGTCGACTAACAGTCTGGTATAGTCGACTAGAACTGTTTCCAGAGAGTTGGGTTTGGTTTCAGGGAATAGTTAGTCGACTAGGTTAGGAGGGGTAGTCGACTAATAATGATCTTAAGTCGACTAACAGATACTTAAGTCGACTAAGTCTGTGATACAGAAAGTTGGGGTTTTCGTCTCAGGATAATTAGTCGACTAGGGAAGAATGGGTAGTCGACTAATAATCTATAGTCGACTAATAATATAGTCAAGTCGACTAGGGTCGAGAGTTAAGGTTTCTGGTTTCAAGCAAGGTTAGTCGACTAGGGTAGAATAGTAGTCGACTAATAGTGGAGCTAGTCGACTAGGAAAATGGGTAAGTCGACTAATACTGTGTTTCCAGAAAAGGTTAAGATTCAGCTAAGGGTTTCTAGTCGACTAGGTTCTAGGTCAAGTCGACTAATCGACTGGAAACAGCATACAGAAAAGGTTTTCTAGGGTTTGTGTTTGATGGCTAAATATGATTTTGATGGCATAATTGAACATGATATGTGAACTTAAGCATGCTAAGAAATAACCAAGTCTTGGTGATGAAAATTACTCACCAAAAGCACCAAGTGATGAGGTTGATGATGAAAGGAAAGGTGGAGTCTTTGGTGGTGTTGACCTTGTGGTGGTGGTTTCCATGGTGATGAAGGAAGAAGAAGATGAAGCTAGGTTGAGAAGTGGTGGTGGTTGAAGATGAAGCCCTTGTGATGAAGCCCTTGTTGGGTTCTTGAAGTCTTGAGATGGATCCTTGAAGCTAGGGTTTTTGGTTGAAGAAGAGGGGATTTTGGAGGAGCTCTCTTGTTGAAGTGGAAGAGAAAAAGGGTGATTTGCAAATGAAAAGGATTATATAGGTTGGGGATTTAGTAAAGGAGATTGAAATAGGATAAATGCAAGGGGGCTTTGTGCAAATGGGGAGGGATGAGGTGTCCCTAGGGTGGCCACTTGGCCGGCCATGGGAAGGAGAGAGAGTGAGTGGGGTTAGGTGCAATGTGAGTGGGAAATGAGGTGGCATGACAGGTGGAAAATGGAATTGCAAAAATTGGAAAAAGCCCGAAATTCAAGTATCTCTGTATGATCTGAAAATTTTACCAAAATCAAGAATAATATATGAAGACCAATAGTGAAATCCGTTCGAAGAAATACTGTACTTGTAGTTTTAAATTAAAATCCCGGAATCAGTGATCTACCGACTCCGTTGAATTTTCATAAAATCATAAAATCTCAGAAAAAGAATGTAGGTAGAAAATATGATTCTAAGGAATAATGTCTAAAGAATCATTTAGAAATTCCAAACCGTTTGAGAATTAAAAATCTAGGATCGGTCAGCGGCACTGGCCGACACCGGTTTTGAAGACTTTCATTTTTAATTCCAGAAAAATCTAGAAAATCATAGAAAATATATAATAATGGAAAATGATATTTAAAACTAAAATCGGTCAATTCTAATTATCAGAATGTCTAAATCGAGCAATACTCTAGGATCGGGCCTTCGGTTTCAGACTAGGGCTGACTCCGAATCCACGAATCCAAATCCAAGACAAAACAGTCATAAAAGGAATTCATAATACAGAATAAATACAGGAAACAAATCGAAAAAATACGACCGAAAATCTGAATACGCAACTAAGTACGTATTCCGAAACGGGGTATTACAATCCACCCCCTTACAAAATTGCGTCCTCGCAATTTCGTTAAGGGGCAAATTGAATACAAGGGGACAAAGGCTGGAATTTATACTAATTAAGATATGAAGCACTATAGGTAGGGCTCTCAAGTCAACTGAATAATAATCATACTCTGCTTTCCGGCTGAAGATGTCGTGGCTGTGTAATAAACTTTTAGAATAATGCTGAATATACTGATGATGTCGTGGCTGTGAAATAATGAATACTGATGATGTCGTGCTGTGTAATAAAGAAACCCCGAAATCCTGAGCATAATAAAGAAGACCGATAATTAAGAATCCGACTGCTGTCCTCTGAAAGATAGCCAGATCAAGATCGATCTGGAGAATACCAAGCTTCATAGAATTGGCCGAAGAGATCACATAATAGCTTCCTTCTGACCAGCCACTACCTCTCTAGTCTAGTCATATCTTAAAATAGTATAAGGCTTCATAAAACCAAACAGGGAAAGGATAGGAAGGATTTAGGAATCAAAGGAAAGATAGTCAAGGAGGGATTTGAAATCAAAGGAAAGATAGTCAAGAAATAGATAACTCTGCACTTGCAGTTGGAATGTATAACCAAGACTCATGTATTCCAGTTGCAAATCTCTTACCATTGATTTGCCGTCTGGACGTACTGAGGAAGTTAGAGCCTAAGCTCTGATACCAACCTGTAACGCCCGATTCCACGGATACGGGGACGTCACTGCAACGTATATACGTAGGTCAGAACTACCCTCCCGTATATACGCTAAGCATCAGTACAAACAAGAATCAGAGTACGGAAGCGAATGGTGCATTATACATTCCAACGCATATATACAATTACAGAATTATCACCAGTAGTGATCTAATATTACATGAATATCATATCACTAATATGCGCAAATGCGGGAATACAAGGAATATACATAAATGAACAGTATAAAAGGGAGCTCACATACATGTATACAAGGAACCGTACAAGTATGAATAGGAAAAGAGCACTCACGAGTTTAAAAAGGAAAACTCGAGAGACTCACAGGGGGCCTGGAAGGATGTGGCTCTGGACGGTCGGCTGGAGATCCACGCTACCGCTGCGCCACTCTGATCAGCGAAGGGGTAAATCCACTCGCTCCAAGCTCCAAGACCTGGACGTGAGAATCCAGGGGAGTCAAATGATACTCCCCAGGCGAGTGTAGAAGCAAAACCAAGTGGTGAAGCAGGGTGAGCATAATAATGCATATATCAAGTAGGAAATACTCAGGAGGCAGATAGGATAGAGCAGGTAAGAATAGACATGGCATGAGAATCATAAAACAGGAAATCCGAATAAAACCAAGGACGAGCTACAAGGTAGTCAATATCATAATACTCATAAAACATGAAATCCGATATAAAGTCCGGGAAAAGCAAATAGGTAAGGCACATCACGGATTCATAGCTATTTAAGATGCAGGCTTTGGTATGCGTCCCATTCCACATACCTCTACTTACAACTTAAAGAGCCGGTTATTATGACACTTTATTATTACTCGTCTTGCCCATATATCTCGTATGTGTCTCGGTGTACGGCCAACTCACATACATCCATATATAAGCAAGTCGAGGTTGTTATTGGAAACAGCGGTTGTATCAACGAACTATGTTTACAGTGGGTCCCGTGCATACCCGGACCACGGCCCAGGATTGTTCCGTTGCTTGAAGACGGAACCTGCCGCAAGGCTAAACAGGAGGGACTTATGTATGCCTTGTCATGACAGTAAACAGGAAAGGGAGAAAGCACTCCCCTCGGTCCCCTGGAGTACCACAGGTAAGACCGGATATATAGTGCACAACCTAATGCCACTGTAAACACGAACACATATCGATATCCGCATGTTTCCCCCGACCCAATACAAGTTGGTCCATTTTAAGATTCAATAGTTAATTATCACTTTACGGAATGATCAGGAATTAGGCATGATCAGGAAATTAGGAGTACATAAGTACTATATGGTCAGGTCACTGCATGTAAAGCAGGAAAACAAGTCACTGATCATGATACAGGATAATAAGTCAAGTTCCCGTAAGAATGATAATCACAAGTCAAGTATATCATGCTGGGTGTAAAGTGATAGCATGACAGGATGATGATAATTAACAAGCAACCAAGCATATAAGAGATTGATAGTAATCAGGTGGCAAGTTATGTCAAGAGATTGATAATAGTCTGGGTAAGTCAGGTCATACCAATAGGGTCTTGCCATAGAGCATGCCAAGTGGTCAGGTGATAACACACTAGATGTCAGGTGACATACATATGTCAAATGGTAGCACATAACTAACAGGTCTAAAGTAATGCCAAGTGGTAATATAAAAGTAAGGACCCAAAGTCCAACAAGTCCAACGACCACGAAGGGTCGGCCACGCATAGCATAAAGCAATAAAAGATATAGAACATGAAATAAAATACATGAAAGCTAAAGCGAGAACATGCGCATAATCAATGAAATAAGAAGTAAGAGGGTAGCGAGTGAGAACACTCGCCTGAGTCACCAATATACCGAAATATCCGAAATTCACGGAAGCCTGGGATGCGCCACAAAACCTGATATAAATATGTAGAGTGAAGATGAGAGAGAGAAAGAATGGAAGATGATGTGTGTCTAAAGACAAGTCAAGTAATACCTATAGGTGATGTAAGTCTAGAGGGTAAGGTTCATGTTCAAGAAAGGAATCAACTAAGATGGCTAGGCAAAGTTAGTCGACTAGGATGGAAAAGTAGTCGACTAATAGTGGAGTTAGTCGACTAACAGTCTGGTATAGTCGACTAGAACTGGTTTCCAGAGAGTTGGGTTTGGTTTCAGGGAATAGTTAGTCGACTAGGTTAGGAGGGGTAGTCGACTAATAATGATCTTAAGTCGACTAACAGATACTTAAGTCGACTAAGTCTGTGATACAGAAAGTTGGGGTTTCCGTCTCAGGATAAATTAGTCGACTAGGGAAGAATGGGTAGTCGACTAATAATCTATAGTCGACTAATAATATAGTCAAGTCGACTAGGGTCGAGAGTTAAGGTTTCTGGTTTCAAGCAAGGTTAGTCGACTAGGGTAGAATAGTAGTCGACTAATAGTGGAGCTAGTCGACTAGGAAATGGGTAAGTCGACTAATACTGTGTTTCCAGAAAAGGTTAAGATTCAGCTAAGGGTTTCTAGTCGACTAGGTTCTAGGTCAAGTCGACTAATCGACTGGAACAGCATACAGAACAGGTTTTCTAGGGTTTGTGTTTGATGGCTAAAAATATGATTTTGATGGCATAATTGAACATGATATGTGAACTTAAGCATGCTAAGAAATAACCAAGTTGGTGATGAAAATTACTCACCAAAAGGCACCAAGTGATGGAGGTTGATGATGAAAGGAAAGGTGGAGTCTTTTGGTGTTGTTGACCTTGTGGTGGTGGTTTCCATGGTGATGAAGGAAGAAGAAGATGAAGCTAGGTTGGAGAAGTGGTGGTGGTTGAAGATGAAGCCCTTGTGATGAAGCCCTTGTTGGGTTCTTGAAGTCTTGAGATGGATCCTTGAAGCTAGGGTTTTGGGTTGAAGAAGAGGGGATTTGGAGGAGCTCTCTTGTTGAAGTGGAAGAGAAAAAGGGTGATTTGCAAATGAAAAGGATTATATAGGTTGGGGATTTAGTAAAGGAGATTGAAATAGGATAAATGCAAGGGGGCTTTGTGCAAATGGGGAGGGATGAGGTGTCCCTAGGTGGCCACTTGGCCGGCCATGGGAAGGAGAGAGAGTGAGTGGGGTTAGGTGCAATGTGAGTGGGAAATGAGGTGGCATGACAAGGTGAAAATGGAATTGCAAAAATTGGAAAAAAAGCCCGAAATTCAAGTATCTCTGTATGATCTGAAAATTTTACCAAAAATCAAGAATAATATATGAAGACCAATAGTGAAATCCGTTCGAAGAAATACTGTATAGTTTTAAAATTAAAATCCCGGAATCAGTGATCTACCGACTCCGTTGGAATTTTCATAAAATCATAAAATCCTCAGAAAAAGAATGTAGGTAGAAAATATGATTCTAAGGAATAATGTCTAAAGAATCATTTAGAAATTCCAAACCGTTTGAGAATTAAAAATCCAGGAATCGGTCAGCGGCACTGGCCGACACCGGTTTTGAAGACTTTCATTTTAATTCCAGAAAAATCTAGAAAATCATAGAAAATATATAATAATGGAAAATGATATTAAAACTAAAATCGGTCAATTCTAATTATCAGAATGTCTAAATCGAGCAATACTCTAGGATCGGGCCTTCGGTTCAGACTAGGGCTGACTCCGAATCCACGAATCCAAATCCAAGACAAAACAGTCATAAAAGGAATTCATAATACAGAATAAATACAGGAAACAAATCGAAAAAATACGACAAAAATCTGAATACGCAACTAAGTACGTATTCCGGAAACGGGGTATTACACAACATCTCAATTGGTTATGTCATCGCGACCTCTGAACCAACAGACAGCCATGCCTCATTATCCAAACAGACAAAGATGACAAAAGAATGAATTTTTATTAAATTCCAAAAGGGATGGGAATCGGCAGTGATACCAGTGATCTAACAGGCGTGATGCCCACTTTCCCGAAGTGGATCGCCATCAAAGGCACCAAAGTTGAAAGTCGGCAATGGTGCCGACGATCCCACAGGCGACGCCCATGATCTTGAAGCGGATCACCTCCGGTAAAAGCGACAGCCAGCCTCACCTCAGAACGAATCATCACGGATAAGAGGCTGCAACAGCCCCTGGGACGCGCATCAGCTGCCCCGAATTGTTCCTCCTGCTTAAAAGTAAAGCTTCAACCGAGGAAGCATAAAGCAATTTTATGGCTTCTTCCATCAAGTTACCAGACTGGCAAGCATAGCTCGCTGCAAGGCAAATTGGAGCAAGTTAGCAGTCAAGCACAGAAAAAGCTGCAAAAACATTAAGTCAGATTCTGGGCGGCAAAGCAATCCGACTTCAGCAGAGGACAAGCCTCGCCTGCACGGCAACCATGGGCTGGTTCAGCAAACGCCAAGTCCTAGCCTCGCCTATACGGCAAAGTCAGACTGATCTTGTGAGAAACAGTCTCAACATTCACCAATATGGCAAGACTGGCTCAACTATTGAAGAAGCCAAGTCCCAAGTCCTGCCTGCGCAGCGGACTTAACAAGCAACGATCTTTCACTGATCAAGCCAAGATGGTAGCTTCACAGAAAGCTATGATGAGATCCTCTTTGCAGCAGCCAATTGCAAGATGAAGAACAAGGGAATCCCTAAAGCGAGCTGCCAAAGCTAAATCAAGGGAGAGAGTTCCCTAAAAGCAGTGAAGTCTTCGAATGATCAAGACTTACTGGTCCTTGCCGGTTAGACAACCAGAGTGGGTTTTCCCACTAATTCAGAGATCTGAGTATCTCTCACAACCAAGAGAAGAGAAGAAGAAAGGCAAGGCATTTCTCTTCAGAGGACCTCAAGTGTCCTATTTATAGGCCCCATGCCTGAGCACTCTCACCTCAAGCGTGGAAGCACGAGCGCATTCAAGGCATTTTTGCGCCCTGATGGAAGGGACGGTTTTCCCTTGGAACCGTGCAAAGGGAGAAAACGTCTCCCTCATAAAAGGCACTTATGGCGCCTTGAATAAAGGGAATATCCTCCCTTGGAAACGTGCAAATCGGAGAACATCTCTCTCGATTGGCGCAAAGAAGGAATGATCCTCCTCGTAACCGCCCCACGGCAGTTGGCTTTGAAAAGGCAACAGGAGTTCCAAAGCGAACTTATTTCTTGGAAGCCCAGGCGCGGAACTACCCCGACGCGAAGCTACTCGCGAACCAGTGCAATTCTTCGGCAAATTCATCCCAAAGCAGGATTGAAGGCGAAGCTGAACTCAACCATCATGGCGACGTTCATACTCCACACCACCATCACAGCGGTTCAAAGTATTTCGAAGTCTGGGCTATTGCAGACTTTCGAAAACTTTGAAGGGGGTCTTGTTGACACTTAAAAAAGACAAGATTCTCATTGGTCCGAACGATGTCTAAACTTGTTGACATTTACAAAAGACAAGGGACAGACGAGCTGAAGACCGGTTTTCACCCATCTCCAAGGGACAAGGAAGCGGTTTGGACTCCACTGATCCAGCAAGCAGAACAGTGAACCCGGATTGTTTCTAAACAGACCTCAGCAGGTCTAAAATGCTAGCATTTAGCATTACATTAGCCCAAGGGGATAGCCTCGTTTGAGAGGCTAGCATCATCCAGAGCATCGCCAGGAAGCTGACTGATAGCTTCGCCGAAAAGCCTCTTTTCGGACTTCGCTAGGAATTGCCTCTAGCTCCGCTATGAGCTTCAAAGCGGGCAGCTCCGCTATCAGCCTGCTATGGTCAACCTTTGACCAATCAAAATCTCCTGATGAGATCGGATTCAATTTAATCAAATCCAATCGGGATTCAAATATGGCAGGTGATTGCCGCAATCTCTTGACTCTCTTGAAACGAGTAAGAGGATCAAGGAGAATCCCCCAACAATATGGAAAGGATCAAAATAGATCAACCGACTTGCCATTTTCTAGCTCCGCAGAAGCTATCCTAGCCTCGCAGTAAGGCTACTTTCCAGATTCAAACAGATTCGGTTCAATCTGTTTCCATATCTTCAAGGGGACGATTATACCCTTACTCTCCCTATAAATAGCCCGCCAGGGGTACAAGGAGACGAAGACAGATACACACAGAGAGACGAGGATCGATCGATCAAGACACAGAGGCATACAAGAGGACTCCACAAGCAGAGGCTTCTTCACAAGGCACCGTGCGTTCTCAAATTCAGAGACCTTTTAGAGAATTGCTTTCTCTAATCAGGGTGTTGATACCCTAACGTCGTCCTTCTTCTCAAGGAATCTCCGGAACCAGGCGAGAAGGAATTCCTTATTGAAGGCGATTTAGAGAAGCAGCAAGAGGGTTCTACCAACCTTCTGTTCTCTGATTCCCCGAACCAGGCGAGAAGGGAATCTCATCGCTCGCATCGTCAAAGGGACAAAGTGGTCGCGCGCTGACCAGACTCCTATCGGCACATTTTCCCAGAATCTCTGAGGAGATCTACTTGTAATCTTTTGAGAATACTTGTAATTTAGCTCCTCAAACTTTATTTGTAAGTTTTCCCCCTTTGCAAACATAATGAAAAACAGACCCGAAACAATGCGAACACACACGTCCGCCTCCTCAAAGAACAAAGTAGAACTTGGTGATCACAACTCTTGATCACCTAAAATCCTCTCACAACAAATCCCTATAGGTAGATATAGCAATGGATAGCTCAAGTGTTGTGTGAGAAAACAGGAAAGAGATGGTGGAGGAAAAACTCAAGAATCACTTTTAAACACTCTTGATCAAAACTCTTTTGATAGGAAATATTTGCTCTCAATTTTGTGGAGAAAAACCTCTTAAAAGGGTTGGAAAAACTGGCTCAAAAAACACTCTCCAAATCTTGTAGAAAACAGCCCCCAAATGTCCCATTTTATAGGGCTAGAAAAACTAGCCGTTGGGGTCTGACAGACCTATCGGTCGACCGGCCCGTTCGACCTCCAACGGTCGAAAATCCGACCGTTGAGCCATCGGTCGACCGGTCGGTCGACCGAGGCCAGGATACAGAGAGCAAGTCTCTCTGTCCGGTCGACCGCCCGGTCGACCGGGGCCTTTCCAGAGAGCAGAGCTCTCTGGACGGTCGACCGGGTCGATCGACCGGCCCTCCTGCCAGAACTGGCGTGCACGTCTGTGTACGTCGGTCGACCGGTCGGTCGACCGGCTGAAGCCAGGCAGCACAGTCAAAGGGATTTAAAACTTGGTCTTTTTGAATGAAATAAAATCCCATAAAATACTGAAAAATCTACAAAAATAGTTTTTACCAATATACTTTGATAATCAAACATGCTTCCACAAAATCAAGGCATGTTACAAACAAATGGACTATTTTTGTAACTTGGAAAATTTTGGTTCAATAACAAAAACTGTATTTTTCCAAATTGGTTTTTCCAAAAACTTCTCCAAATACAAAAACAAGATATTTAAACTCTTTTAAAGCATAGAGTGTATGGATATGATCCACTACACAAACATGTTGAAATATCTATGTTTTTGACATTAAGCACTAAACATGGTTTTGGTTAAAACATATAACTTTGAATACCAAACACCAAACCGGTATTTTTCCAAAATGAAATTCTTTTATAAAAACAACTAAATCAAGAGTGTGTGTGCATATAGTATACTTGAGCAATCCACCAACTATTCTATCCTTTACATTTTACTCTAAAACAAAATCTTAACAAAACAAACCTAGACACAAGTCTTGATCTTGAAGTCTTCACTTGAAGTCTTCTCATCTTCTTGACTTGGTCCAAATACGATCCACCGAGCTAGACTCCTCTTGAGTACTTGATGTGGTCTTGATGCATAGGCTCGTGAATCAAACGGTGCTAGCTTCAAAACTTGACTTAAATCCTTTGTTGAAGCTCCACACCTACTAAGATCTTGATCATGAATCTGTCACTAATTAAACACAAGATCATTAGTACTATAACTACATGAGTGATCATCATCAAAACTAGAGTGATGGAACTTCGGGCCAACAATCTCCCCCTTTTTGATGATGACAAAACTCATAAAGTATATATGCATGGATTAAAGTAAATCTTCAAAGAAGCTCCCCCTTAACTCATGCATAAACAATAAACAAAAAGATATGGAAATGAAGCACATAAACTAACTAAACATGTGTGCAAATATATGAGATAAACATGCTAACAAGCATAAAACAAATCAAATTCTTTTTCTCCTATTTGCAAAACAAAACATATATGCATAAATATAAATCCTTCTCCTACTTTAATAATAAAGCAGGAAAACATGCATATACATCTCAAATACTTCTCCCCTTTTTTGTCAACCATCAACAAAGGGGTTAAAGTAAAAACAAAAATTTTTCCTCCCCCTTTTTGTCATAAACAAAGAGATCAATAAGGGGTAAAATCAATAAAAGGTTATATGCGATATACATTCATGAAGAGGAAGACGCTAAGTTAGCTTCCCTACATATATGCATTACATGAAAGAGGGATGACAAGCCCTAATTCACATAACACATAATCTGTAATGCATAAGAGGAGATGTGAAGCTCCCCCTACACACGTGTATCACATAAAGAAGAGTTGTCAAGCTCCTCAATACAAGATACACTCAACATGAATCTATATGTAGAAGAGATGTAAGTTCTCCTTGCATATAAGAAATACAAATCAAAAACATTTTTAATTTTTCTTAAACAAAATTTTTAAAGGTATCAGAGCTCTTGTAAAACAATCAAATTTTAAGATACCAAATTGTAAATAATCATTATTGTAAATCATATTGATACCAATGGAAATTTAACAAATATGAAGTTGAAACATATTGATACCAATTGTAAACATAATGATCAAATATTTTTTTTTTCATCATAAACTTTGTGCTTTAAAAATGTGAATCAATTGTAAATCAAGCACATGAAAATCATATATATGTTGAAAAGAGAATATCAATAGCAATTGATATTATGGAAATAATGAAGCATACATATATAAGAAACAAAATATGAGTATATACAAAATATCAATTGAGATACCAATTGAAAATAACAATGTAAATCAAGTATATAACTCATAACCTACCACCCTTCATATGCACAAGGTAAAGGATATTCAATAAGGCTTACAAGACATACTCGCCCAGCCATCCGCCCATTAAGGGTAAGGGTTTTCAAAAATAGATTTGAAAATAGTATAGCATTGAAAATCACTACCAAATGAAGAATAATTAACTAGTTAAGATAATTTTTAAAAACTAGTTAAAGATCCTTCAAAACATGGAATCAAAACATGGAATCAAAACATATATTTTTCATGAGTCATACCAAATACACAAGAATTGACACTCAAAATCGATAAAGCTCAAAAATATGTTCATGAAACAAAGTCATGACAAAACAAATAAAGTGTGAGTGTACAAAAGTCATGTAATTAGCATTTTCCATGAAAATAATCAATGAAGCTAGAAACAACTATCATTTTATCAAAACAACAATCATGAAAATTCATTTTTTTTTAATTTAAAAACAACTTCTAGGTATATGTATGATTTATCCAAACTAACAATATGCATACATATCCCAAACATAAAAGAGTCTATAAATAATTTGCATGAAGGCAAGAGACTCACGGGTATACATGTATATTTATTAGTTGTGAATACAAATTACATATAAGTAAAAACATGAAAATTGGCAAAACATGTATAAATGAGAGAATCATCAAAACTAGCTTATACCTATGCATATAGTGGGTACAAATGAGCATGAAGTGCAAATATATATGAATCAAATGTTGCTCACTATTTGTACATGTATAAATACAAGTTTTGATAAAAACTACATTTAAACTAGTATTTACCACATGAAGCACAAAAACAATTAAAACATGAACATGCTAAATGATATCATGTAAACAAAAAGCATGTAAACTAACTAAGAGTTTTAGAGATAGTTACCAACACATGAACTATACTCCAAAGCTCCAAACATGGTGGTTGTCCCACCAAACTTCCTTGATAGCGGTGCATCAAATGTATGTCCAACTAGTCCACGTGCAACCACCACCAAGGCACCAAATCTCTCACGTCTTGTGAGAGCCCTCACCTACATCAAAAACACAAGGTGGGGATTTTGGTACCCATTTTGTTTTGGGTCCTTTAGGGTTAGTCTTGTAAGGAACCCAAACATTTTTCTTAGCAAAATTTAAAGCATATATCTTATCATAACAAAATTTTACTAAATGGCTTTTGCGGCCACAATGTGTACATTTGTACACCTTAGGATGCATATGGGTGTGGGTGTGGTCATGTCGTGCAAAGTGAGCATATGCATGAGGGTGATGTGCATGAACATGTGGAGTTTGTTTCTTTGAAAACAAAGACTCCAATCTCTTATGGTTAAATGCACAATTGCTCAAAGTTGAGCTCAAACAATCAATTTTATTTTTCAAAAATTCCATCTCATTAGTGGTGGCATGATGAGAAATAGAAACATTTTTCTTCTTTTTAGAAACTTTAACTTTTTCTTTTCAATCATTTTTCTTTTCAAAGAGTTATTTTCTTGTAAAGCAACTTCCTTTTGTTTTTCCACCAAAACAATTTTATTTTCAAAAACATATTTCCTTCACATAAATCATTCAATTTCGACATCAAGGAAATATTTTCATCTTTCAAATTTTCATTTTCTTTTTCAATGCATGCCATTTTATTTTTGAAAGAATCATTTTCTTTTAGCATGCAATCAAACTTCTTTTTCAAATTTTTGTTATCCTTTTTAAGCATGTCATATTTCTCTAATAGTTGTTGACAAAATGAAGCAAGTTCATCATATGACATGTCAATATCTTCTACCTCGGATTCGGTAGTTACCTCAAGGGGGTTATCCCCTTGGACCATATAGCACAAGTTGGAGGTGTCACTTCCAACATCGAGTCGCTCCCCGCATAATATAGATCTTTTTCGCCAAGGGAGATGAGGGTGTTCCATGCTACAAAAACCGAACCAATGTTAGAAACCCTAGATAAATAATCATCATTTATGGTTGATTTTATAGCATGAAGGACTTTTGCATTAGCCTCAAAATTGTTGCCATTTAAACAATATGAATTTTTAGTGATGGCAAGACAAACATGAATGCCTAGGGCTTTGAGGTACAAGGACATCTTAACCTTCCAAATTTGGATGTTAAGAATGTCAAACATGGGTGGTGACATGAAATCCATGGTGTATGTACAAATATTGTGATTAGCCTAAAATGAGGATCTTTAACTCTAGATTGTAAGACCCAAAACAAGAGCACTTGGCTCTGATACCAATTGTAAATCACCTAGAGGGGGGTGAATAGGTGATGGCTAATCTAATGATCACTAAATGCGGAATTAAAAACTATTATGACCTAAACAAAAACTATTACACTAAACACCACGTATAACACAAGAGTGTAGCCGAATTTCCCGTGAAGGGCTCTGGACTAACTCCTCTAGATTCCCCTAGATAAGGGTTGAGGTGCCGCGTTGGCTCTCTTGGTTGAATACAAGTGTTAGCAAACAATCCCCAAGCAATATATCAATATGAGCACACAAGTATATCAAGCATATAAATATGAAAGCAATAGAGGCATGCAAGATATAAACAAGAGACAAAGAGAGAGAGAGAGAGAGAGACAGAGAGAGAGAGAGAGAGCAATCGCAAACACGAGGGATATGTTTCGAGGTTCGAGCACACTTGCTCTACATCCCCGCCTTCGACACACGAAGGATTTCCACTATAATCGATCCCACCGGATCACTCAGTGCCGCAACACCTACAAGCTCTCGGACTCCCTAGTCTGTACACACGCAGGCCCACCGGCTCGCCGAGGCCGCACCTCAAACACCAAGTTCGCACTCGAACTCGAAACACCGAGTCCCCACTAGGACCCGAAACAATGCGAACACACACGTCCGCCTCCTCAAAGAACAAAGTAGAACTTTGGTGATCACAACTCTTGATCACCTAAAATCCTCTCACAACAAATCCCTATAGGTAGATATAGCAATAGATAGCTCAAGTGTTATGTGAGAAAACAAGAAAAGAGATGGTGGAGGAAAAACTCAAGAATAACTTTTAAACACTCTTGATCAAAACTCTTTTGATAGGAAATATTTGCTCTCAATTTTGTGGAGAAAAACCTCTTAAAAGGGTTGGGAAAACTGGCTCAAAAACACTCTCCAAATCTTGTAGAAAAACAGCCCCCAAATGCCCCATTTTATAGGGCTATAAAAACTAGTCGTTGGGGTCTGACAGACCTGTCAGTCGACCGGCCGGTCGATCGCCAACGGTCGAAAATCCGACCGTTGAGCCATCGGTCGACCGGTCGGTCGACCGAGGCCAGGATACAGAGAGCAAGTCTCTCTGTCCGGTGACCGCCCGGTCAACCGGGGCCTTTCCAGAGAGCAGAGCTCTCTGGACGGTCGACCGGGTCGGTCGACCGGCCCTCCTGCCAGAACTGGTGTGCACGTCTGTGCACGTCGGTCGACCGCTCGGTCGACCGCCTTCAGGCTTCGGTCGACCGGCTGAAGCCAGGCAGCACAGTCAAAGGGATTTAAAACTTGGTCTTTTTGAATGAAATAAAATCCCATAAAATACTGAAAAATCTACAAAAATAGTTTTACCAATATACTTTGATAATCAAACATGCTTGCACAAAATCAAGGCATGTTACAAACAAATTGGACTATTTTTGTAACTTGGAAAAATTTGGTTCAATAACAAAAACTGTATTTTTCCAAATTGGTTTTTCCAAAAACTTCTCCAAATACAAAAACAAGATATTTAAACTCTTTTAAAGCATAGAGTGTATGGATATGATCCACTACACAAACATGGTGAAATATCTATGTTTTTGACATTAAGCACTAAATATGGTTTTGGTTAAAACATATAACTTTGAATACCAAACACCAAACCGGTATTTTTTCCAAAATGAAATTCTTTTATAAAAACAACTAAATCAAGAGTGTGTGTGCATATAGTATACTTGAGCAATCCACCAACTATTCTATCCTTTACATTTTACTCTAAAATAAAATCTTAACAAAACAAACCTAGACACAAGTCTTGATCTTGAAGTCTTCACTTGAAGTCTTCCCATCTTCTTGACTTGGTCCAAACACGATTCACCGAGCTAGACTCCTCTTGAGTACTTGATGTGGTCTTGATACATAGGCTCGTGAATCAAACGGTGCTAGCTTCAAAACTTGACTTTAAATCTTTTGTTGAAGCTCCACACCTACTAAGATCTTGATCATGAATTTGTCACTAATTAAACACAAGATCATTAGTACTATAACTACATGAGTTGATCATCATCAAAACTAGAGTGATGGGCCTTCGGGCCAACACACGTCGGTCGACCGCTACGGTCGACCGGCTCCTGGTCCGGTCGACCGGTCGGTCGACCGCCAGAGCCTGGCAGGCCATATTTAGGGATTTAAAAATTGGCTTTTTAACTTAAAATAAAATCTCATAAATTCACGAAAAATCTACAAAAATAGTTCCAGTATTATACTTTGATAAACAAACATGTTTGAGTAAAATCAAGACATGTTACAAACAATTTGAACTATTTTTGTAACTTAGAAATTTTGGCTAAAAAGAAAATCTGTATTTTTCAAAATAGAATTTTTTCAAAACTTCTACAAATACAAAAATAAGATATTTTAAACTCTTTTAAAGCATAGAGTGTATGGATATGATCCACTACACATACATGGTGAAATATCTTTGTTTTTGACAATAAGCACTAAACATGATTTTGGTTAAAAACATATATACTTTGAATTCCAAAAACAAAACCGGTATTTTCAAAAAGAAAACTCTTTTGTATTTTTCCAAAATAAAAATTCTTTATGAAAACTCATCTAAATCAAGAGTGTGTGTGTATATGGTATACTTGAACAATCCACCAACTATTCTATCCTTTACATTTTAATCTAAAACAAAATCTTATAAAAAGAAACTAGACACAAGTCTTGATCTTGAAGGTCTTCACTGAAGTCTTCTCATCTTCTTGACTTGGTCCAAACTTAATCCAATGAGCAAGACTCCTCTTGAGTACTTGATGTGGTCTTGATGCATAGGCTCTTGAATCAAACCGTGCTAGCTCCAAAACTTGACTTTGTTTCCTTTGTTGAAGCTAAACACCAACTAAGATCTTGATCATAAATCTGAGACTAATTAAACACAAGATCATTAGTACTATAACTACATGAGTTGATCATCATCAAAACTAGAGTGATGGGCCTTTGGGCCAACAGAGGGGTGAATAAGTGTACTAGCTAATCTAATGACAAAAAATGCGGAATTAAAAATTTAATTGCAACATATTATGAGTAACAAAAGAGTGTAGCCGAATTCCCCGTGAAGGGCTCTGGACTATCTCCTCGAGATTCCTCTAAATTAAGAGTTGAGGTGCTATATGAAGCTCTATTGGTTCAACACAAGTATGGGCACACACAATATATATCTAGCAAATGAGTATGTACAATATAAAGCAATGCAAGAAATAAGAGAGATAGAGTTTAGAAATAGTGGATCAAACACAAACACCAAAATATGTTTCGAGGTTCGAGCCACTGCTCTACGCCCCCCTTCACACATGAGGATTTTCACTACATCCACACAGGACCTCCCACAAAGGAAACCTCCACTGAGGAATTTGCAATTACAAACTTGGAGTATACAACTCCTCTCTCCAACGCAACCACCTCTACTCAAGAGGCAAGGCACAAAGTCAAAACTCAATCACCTCTACACAAGAGGAATAAAGGTGTTGGCCCAAAGGCCTTCCACTCTAGTTTTGATGATGATTAACTCATATAGTTATGTGTACTAATAATCTTGTGACTTTAGTTTCAGATCATTAATCAAGATATTAGCTGGTGATTAGCTTCAACAAGATGTTTTGGAAGCTTTCACATGGTGATTCAAGAGCCCGGACGTCAAAGATGATATCTAGCACTCATTGGAGTCAAGCTCGGTGAATCACGAAGTTTTGGATCGAGTCGGCTTGGAGACGACGCTCTACAAGAAGACATCGGTACCATAGTTTAGTTTTGTGTTTAGATCCAAATTGTAAATATTAGAATAGTATGATATGCTCAAGTTCACAACACACACGTTTTATGTTTGGATATTGGTTTTCGGTTTTCGGTTTTCGGTTTAACCGATCTTGGTTTGCATGAATAGATATTATATCAAAACAAGTTTACATGGTTTAATGTATATTAGATTTGTTCTATATACATGCATGCTTCAACTACTTAGACAAACTTACTTCGATATACCTATTTCATGTGTTTTATGTTTTGTGTTTTAACAAAACTTATTTTTGGAATTAAAGACAAAAATTATGATATATATATTGGATTTCTATCCATATGCATCATGCTTCAAAGTGTTTAAATATCATGTTTTTGTATTTGGAAGAGTTTGGACAAAACGTATTTTCTATTCAAAATCTAAGTTTTAGAAAATACAGTTTTTGGTTTTTGGTAAAATTTCCTAGACATCAGAAAGAATTGAACGACAAGGATGAAATGGACCTTATTAGTCTCATTGGGAACTTAAAGACCCATGAGATGGAAAAGAAGGTAAGAGAAGAAGTCGCTCCGCTAAAGAAGAAATCCATAGCCTTCAAGTCTTCATCCACTCTTGATGACGATGAAGAAGATGAAGAAGAAGATGAGGAGCTCTCCCTTCTTGTGCGAAATGTCAAAAGGATGTACCGGAAGAACAAGCTCAACTTCCGAAGGAAATTTGAAGGTAAAGAGGAGAGAAGAATTATTGCTATAATTGCCGAAATCCCGGACATATCATGGCAGATTGCCCGGAGTTCAAGAAGAAGATGACTTCCTCCTTCAAGCCAAAGAAGCCGGTGGAAAAGAAAGCGTACAAAGCATCTTGGGATTCGGAAAGCGAGTCCGAAGACGAGGTGGATACGGCGAACATGTGTTTCATGGCAAACACACCAAAGGTAACCCCTCAACCTCTTAATGAAGAAGAAGATGAATTAAGTAAAGAAGTTATTGTACATGCTTTTGTTGAAACTCTCCGAAACTTATGATAATAAAAAGATTGAATGCTCTAAATTGGAAAAGGAAGTTGCTTTTCTTAAAAATCAACTTGCTATTGTTTCTAGAGAAAAATATGAAATTTCTTCCAATCTCATTTCTACTCAAAATGAATTTAATGCTTACAAAGTCGCATGCAAAGCAAAATTCTTAAGATTGATGAAAAAGAAATTTCCTCTTTAAAAACTAGAATTGCTGATTTGAAAAGGTTTTGAAGGATTGTGCTTTTAACACTAAGAAACTTGAAAAATGTTTTCTAAAAAGCACACTTCTCATGCTAAAGATTCTCAAGTTAAGATTCCCCATGCTCACACTACACATCACACTCATGCTAAATCCACACATGCTCACAAGTCTCACACTCACTATGCTTTTAAATATGGTAGAGTGTATAGATGTACATATTGTGGTAAGAATAGACCTTTGGCTAAGTTTTGTTATGACCAAGTAAATAGAACAAATAATCTTGTTTGGGTTCTTGGCACTAACTCTTTAGGACCCAAGAAAATGTGGGTACCAAAATCAAGTCCTAAATTATTTGATGTAGGTACACACCAAGGCTCCAAGACGTAAGGAGCGGTGGTACCTTGATAGTGGTTGTTCAAGACACATGACATGGGACATCAACAACTTTACAACCCTATCAAGGTACATGGAAGGTGGCTCCGTCACCTTCGGGGATGACTCCAAGGGCACTATCATCGGTATAGGTAACATTCAAATTGGTGCATCTCCTATTATAGAAAATGTAGCTCTTGTTGATGGTTTGAAGCACAACTTGCTTAGTATTAGTCAACTTTGTGACCGTGGACTTAAAGTGTTTTTGATGATTCTTCTTGCAAGATTTTTGATGTTAAAACCAATGATTGTATTCTCACCGGTTTTTGTGACAATAATGTTTATATCATTGACATGCTTAATTTAGATTGTTCTACTAAAATGCTTGAATGCTTTTGATGAAAATTCTTGGCTTTGGCATAGAAGATTAGGACATGCATCTTTTGACCATCTTTCTAGGATTAACTCTAAGGAATTGGTGAAGGGTATACCTTGCTTGAAGTTTGAGAAAGATCGCATTTGTGGTGCGTGCCAACTTGGGAAACAAACCAAGTCTTCCTTCAAACCAATCAAGGATATCATGTCAACGAGACCATTAGAATTAATTCATATGGATCTTTTTGGACCAACTAAAACTAAGAGTTTAAATAGTAGTAGATATGCATTTGTTTTAGTTGATGATTTTTCCCGTTTCACTTGGGTTTTCTTTTTGGAACACAAAGATCAAACTTTTTCTCATTTCAAAGTTTTTCGAAAAAGGGTTGAAAAAGAAAAAGGTTTTTTGATTTTGAAATTAAGGAGTGATAGAGGTGGTGAATTTGTTAACCAACTCTTCATGACTTATTGTGATGAAAAGGGAATCAAGCATGAAATGTCTTGTCCTAGGACTCCACAACAAAATGGAGTTGTAGAAAGGAAAAATAGAACACTTCAAGAGATGGCTAGGACAATAATAAGTGAATATGACCTCCCTCAATATCTATGGGCCGAGGCCGTAAACACCGCATGTTACATATCAAATCGTATTATTTATGTAAAAATTCTTCCAAAATATCTTTTGAAATGTATCATTCTAGAAAATCAAATGTTGCATATTTCAAAGTTTTGGATGCAAGTGTTTTGTTTTGAATACTAGAGATAACTTGGGTAAATTTGATGCTAAGGCTTATGAAGCTATTTTTGTTAGATATTCTTCTACTAGTAAAGCTTATAGAGTATTCAATAGATCTACCCCTACAATTGAAGAATCCATGCATGTTAAATTTGAAGAATCTAATGTAGTTGTTGAGAATGTTGTAGAGATTGACCCATTAGGTGAAGACATGGAGAGACTATCATTGAAGGACTCACCCGATCAAGAAGAAAAGCAAGAACCATTGGTGATGTTCAAGAGGATAAAGAGGAAAGCTCTCAACCGCTTCCTAAAGATTGGAGATACGCTACAAATCACCCAAGGAACTCATCTTAGGTGATGTCTCTAAAGGGGTAACAACTCGCTCCAAGCTCCATGACTTATGTGGTAACTTTACTTTCATTTCTCATTTTGAACCCAAAAGCATCCTCGAAGCCGAGGCGGACTCAAATTGGTTGCTAGCCATGCAGAGGAACTCAATCAATTTGAGCGCAACCAAGTTTGGCACCTTGTTCCTAGGCCCCACGATAGACCAATAATTGGTACTAAGTGGATCTTTAGAAACAAGATGGATGAGTCCGGAAATGTCATTAGGAATAAAGCTAGATTAGTGGCCCAAGGTTACACTCAAGTTGAAGGAATTGACTTGAGGAGACCTTTGCACCCGTAGCACGGCTTGAAGCCATACGGATGACACTAGCTTTTGCATCTTTCAAAAATTTTAAACTTTTTCAAATGGATGTGAAAAGTGCATTTTTGAATGGTTTTATAAATGAAGAAGTTTATGTTGCTCAACCTCCCGGTTTTGTTGATCATGTTCATCCCGATTTTGTTTTTAAACTTGATAAAGCTTTGTATGGATTGAAACAAGCTCCAAGAGCTTGGTATGAAAGGCTTTCTAGTTTTCTCATTTCAAATGATTTTGTTAAAGGCAAAGTAGACACAACTCTTTTTACTAAGCATGTTGATAATGACATTTTAATTGTGCAAATTATGTTGATGATATAATTTTTGGTTCTACTAATGAGTTTTTATGCAAGGAGTTTGAAAAGGTTATGCAATGTGAGTTTGAAATGTCTTCAATGGGTGAGCTTAATTTCTTTCTTGGACTCCAAATCAAGCAATTGCAAGATGGGAACTTCATATGCCAAGCCAAATACGCAAAGGAACTCGTAAAGAAGTTTGGACTTGAAGGCTCAAAGGTTTGCAACACTCCCATGGCAACTACAACCAAGCTTGATAAGGATGACCAAGGTAAAAATGTTGATATCAAATTGTATAGAAGCATGATAGGTAGTCTTTTATATTTGACGGCAAGTAGGCCGGACATCATGTTTAGTGTGTGTCTTTGTGCTAGATTTCAATCGTGTCCTAAGGAGTCCCATCTTATTGCGGTAAAACGCATTATTCGTTATATTAGGGCACAATTGGAATGGGTCTATGGTATCCGAAAATCGGAGATTTCTCAATGACGAGTTATTCGGATGCCGACTATGCAGGTTGTAGAGTAGATAGAAAGAGTACTAGTGGGACATGTCAATTTCTTGGTAATTGTCTTGTTTCATGGTCCTCTAGGAAACAAAATTTCGTAGCTCTCTCAACCACCGAGGCGGAGTATGTTGCCGCGGGGGCTTGTTGTGCACAAGTCCTTTGGATGAAACATACTCTCCTTGATTATGATTTGCATTTTGACCATATAAAAATATTTTGTGATAATACTAGTACTATACATATGACAAAGAATGCAAATCAACATAGTAAGACCAAGCACATTGATATTAGATATCACTTTCTTAGAGATCATTTTGAGAAAGGAGATATAGATATTGACTATGTTCTACGGATTTGCAACTTGCCGATATTTTCACTAAACCACTTGATTTTGCTAGATTTTCTTTTATTTGTGGTGAACTTAATGTTTGTGTTATTGAATAAAAAATTTTTTCTTAACCCTTTTGATGTATGACAAAAAGGGGGAGAATAAGTATATATGGATATAATGGAAATATGAGTCAATTGTCCATATGAGTTTATATATGTTTTGATGTGTTTTATGAATTCTTGTTTTTATGAATTCAATTCTTGTTTTCTGAATTCTGTTTTTAAGTTGAAGTGTTTTGCAAGCATATTTCATGATTTTTAATCATATGGTTTTTGTTTGATGGTTTTTGCTGCACCTACATTGTTTTTATGATAGCATAATTTGAGGGGAGCTTACTCCTCCCCTATAGTTTACTTATAGCCTATTTGTTTTGTCATCATCAAAAAGGGGGAGATTGTTGGCCCATAAGGGTACACTCTCCATTTGTTTAGAGTTTTGATGATAACAAACCAAATAGGAGCTATATGGTACTAATAGTTTGTTAAGATAAGTTTCAGGTTTGTACCACAATTTGGAGGCCATTGCTTAGCTATTGCAAGATATTCTAGGTTCATGAAGTAAAGAAGGCTTTTTTGCACATCAAGAAAGGAACTTAGAAGAGAAGGCTCTAGCAAGGCATTACATGCTCAAGACTTCAAGATTGCTCAAGATAATTCATTAGAATTGTTTTTAGTTTTTTTAGTTTTGTTAAAGAATAGTGAATAGGTTTGAAGCTCTATCACACACGTTTTTGCGCACATCTTATTTCCAAAAATATTCCATAAATATGTAAAAATTATTTTAAATTAAAGCCTTTCATTTATAAGCTCAATTTGGGTATTAGACTTGTTTCAAATCAAGACTATGTTGTTAGATTTCAAAACCCCTTCAAAAATCTGTTTTGTTTTTGACTTTTGACCTGAGCTGGTCGACCGATCGGTCGACCGTCCCTGTGTCAGGTCTACCCGGTCGACCGTCCCAGGCGACCGAGATTCTGGCAGCAGTGCGTATCCGTGTGCACGTTTCACGGTCGACCGGACGGTCGACCGAAACCTGCCTGACTGTAAGACCTCTGCTCTGATACCAATTGAAAATCACCTAGAGGGGGGGTGAATAGGTGATAAAGCTAATCAATGCACAAGAAAAATTTGCAAAAAGTCTCAAAAGTTTAAGGCATTCAAAAGAGCTTGGTTTCTTGGTTTTTGTGCTAAAAATCTCTCTCATTTTCTGAAGTGTTTTCAAAAACTCTCTGATTTCTTTTTCTTTTCTCTTACACACAAGAGCTTCAATCCTCTCATCATTCTACAAGGATCTTTGTAAGGGAAGAGACATTTTCAAAAGAGAGTTTGTGCTCTTCTGATCACCAAGAGAGAACTTGTACTTGTGATTGTGGAGTTGGGTACTCCGGTGTATTTTGTAACATCTTTGTGAAGTTATAGTGGTTAGAAATCCTTCAGGGGAAGGCGGGGACGTAGAGCTGGGTGCTCGAACCTCGAAAAAATTCTCGGTGTTTGCGTTTGGTTTACTTGCTCTTGCTTCTTGCTTTATTTTCATTGCTCTTATTACTTGCTATATTTTCATTACAATACTCACTTGTTTTCATTCATCTTGTCAATCAAAGTCCCATACAACAAGATTGCATTGTGCACCTCCAACTCATATCCAGAGGAATCACGAGGAAGGAGTTCAGAGCCCTTCACGGGGAATCCGGCTTCTAGTCTTGTTTGGGAGATTGTTGCATCATAATTTTTATTTGTGCATTGATTAGCTTTATCACCTATTCACCCCCCCCCCCCTCTAGGTGATTTTCAGAACAGGGGTGTCATGTTCATGTATGGGCGGATGGATGGGCGATCATGTTCATGTATTGTATGCTTTACAATGATAATCATTTAAAAACTTGAACCATGATTGGGAGGATAGGAATATGAGATATACACTTGATCTTATTATTGTTTCAATT
Source organism: Agave tequilana (assembly GCA_038442645.1). Taxonomy (NCBI): domain Eukaryota; kingdom Viridiplantae; phylum Streptophyta; class Magnoliopsida; order Asparagales; family Asparagaceae; genus Agave; species Agave tequilana. Next base: position 16,976 of record JAVJIF010026163.1, on the reverse strand, counting down.
GGTATCATTGAATTCTTTCAATTGGTATCAATCTTGACATTTCTTGTATACTCATATATTTTATGTATGTATGCTTACATTTCAAATAGTATCAATTTCGGTGGTATCTAATCTTTTCATACATATATATGTTTTATTTGTGCTTACTATATCCCTATATCTTTAAGCACAAATCTTGTTTATGATGATAAGCTTGAGCTTCAACTTTGTTTCAATTGATTTAGCTTTCAATGGTATCTTAATCGAGCCTTATCATAGTTTTTATTGGTATTTCATAAAGGGGGAGAAAATCTTGTATTTCATCTTTCAATTGGTATTTAGTATTCCATTCCTTACTTTATGATAGAGAATAATAATTTCAATTGGCAATAATTTCAATTGGTATCAAAATAAAATGTTGTTATATGTTTAAATCAACTTTGGTAAGATCTATGTTTAATTTAATTTGATATCAAGATTGTTTATTTACAATTGGTATGTTATTTGTTTACTTATCAATTGGTATCAAGATTTTTGTTTTTCAATTGGTATAGTTTCACTTTTTTATTGGTATCAATATGCACTTCATTGACACATTTTTAATTAGTATCATATTTGTTTTTAGACAAAAAGGGGGAGAACATCCCTTGATTGATTATTTTTTGAACAAAAAGAAGAGAAGAATATGTTTTTATTAGTTTGTTTTGTTTTTAACTCCTTTGTTGATGAGTGACAAAAAGGGGGAGAAGATTTGAGGTTATATGCATGATTGTATGCATGTTTTATGTTTTTGTAAGTTCATTGGTAAAAGAACATGTTTATTCTTGGTATGTTTATTTTTGGTATCAAAAGTTTATAAAAGAGATCATTAGTTTTGTTTTGCATATACTAAGTTTAATTGGTATCTAAAGCATGTTTAATTGTTTAGTTTAATTGGTATCAGAGCTTGGACTCTAGGCTTGACTTAACATCCTTAGAGAGATCCTTAAAATTTGCTAATCAACATTTGCATTCCATCATTCATACACTAGTAAACATGGCCGATAACATCAAAACCCCTCCTAAATTTGATGGACTTAATTTCCCTATTTGAAAGGTTAGGATGACTATTTTCTTGCAATCTTTAGGTAGCTTAGTAGCTAAATCTTTGACCAAACCCTATGTTGTACCCGATAGTGATGAGAGCACATGGACCGACTTACCTTTAAAGATATGAGGCAAACTCCAAGGCCCAAAATTCCCTCTTAAACGCCTTGAATGAGGATGACCTTACACGGGTAATACATTGCCAATCCGCCTATGAGATTTGGCAACATTTATTGGTCACACACGAGGGGACTTCACAAGTTAAGAGAGCTAAGATAGATCTCTTAAGGTCCAATATGAATCTTTTAAAATGATTGATGATGAATCTATTGATTGCATGATTACAAGGTTTACTAAAATCACCAATGCTCTTTCCTCTTTAGATGATGATATTTCCAATGACCAAAAGGTGCGAAAAGTGATTCGGGCTCTTCCTTCATCAAGGGAGATAAAGGCCACCACCTTGAAAGAATTGATTAGCTTTATCACCTATTCACCCCCCTCTAGGTGATTTTCAAAAGGCACAAAGCTAAACTCCACCACAATCACCTCTACACAAGAGGGACAAGACACAAGCGAAACCACAATCTCAATCACCTCTACACAAGAGGGACAAGATACAAAGCCAAAGTAAAGAAGAGATTACAAACTTGGTGATCACAAGAGACCACAAGCAACTCTTGGTGATCACAATAGACCACAAACAATATTCCCACAAAAAAAATCCTATAGATAGGATAGAGACGATAGCTCAAGTGTAACAAAACAAAGTATTTGAAATCAAAAACACAAAGAAAAATACTTGGGAAGAATACTAGATAGAGATAAGAATAAAGATCCAAAAATCAATTTCCCAAAGACTCTATTTTTCTTTGATTTTTCCAACCCTTGAAAACAAATAAAAGTTAAATCTTTTTGGCACAAAAACTCTTTAAAACTTGCTGCTAAACTCTTGAATAGATAGGAAAATTGCTCTCTAAAAACTTGTAGAAAACAGCCCAAGAGATGGCTTATTTATAGCTTCTCAAAAAATATAGTCGTTGGCAGCAGAAAAGTCCAGATTACCCTTCTGGTCGATCGGCCGGTCGACCGGCCCATCAGTCATATTTCAGACAGTTGTGCCTCCGGTCGACCGCCGGTCGACCGGGCACAGCCTGTTAGTCGACTCGGCAATACCCGAGAAGGGTATTTTAGTCGGTCGACCGCGCGGTCGACAGGCCTTCTAGGCTGGCTTGTGCACATATATTGTGCACATCGGTCGACCGTCCGGTCGACCGACCTCTGGTCCGGTCGACCGCCAGTGGGATCTGGCTGATATTTTGGGACTTAAAACTTAGACAATTTAACTCCAACAAAATCTTATAAAATCTTATAAATTCCACAAAAATAAGTTCTTATTAGATATTTGAAGAACAAATATGTGTGACCAAAAATCAACACATACTACAAACAATTTGAACTATTTTTGTGATATAGAAATTAAGGTTAAACACAAGATCGGTATTTTCTGAAACCCAAACTTTGAAATGGAAATCCGATTTTTTTAAACTTGTATAAATACAAAAACATGATATTTAAACAAATTTAAAGCATATTGTGTATGGATAGAATCCAATATACATATCAAAGATATATCTATGATTTTGACATGAAATCCAAAATTAAGTTTTGTTAATTAAAACACATGAATAGGATCATCAAAATAAGTTTTTCTAGATATATGAAGCATATATATATATATAGATGAAATTTAATATACATTAAACCATGTAAACTTATTTTGATTCTATCTATTCATGAAAATCATATATATATGTGTATTTGAAATCCAAAAACCAGTTAAACCGAAAATCAAACATATTGAACTTGTGTGTGTGTGTGAACTTGAGCATATCAACACTATCTATCTTTACACAAGATCTAAACACAACTAAACTAAATACAAACCGAAGTCTTCTTTTAGAACTTCTTCTCCAAGCTGACTCGATCCAAATATGATCCAAAGAGCTTGACTCCAACCGAGTGTTAGATGCGATCTTGACGCGCGAGCTCTTGAATCTACATGGTTAGCTCCAAAACTCCTTTGTTGAAGCTAAGCACCTACTACGATCTTGATCAATACTGAAACTATATAACACAAGATCATTAGTACTATAACTACACGAGTTAATCATCATCAAAACAAGAATGATGGGCTTTTGGGCCAACAAGTGGATGCCCATGTAATAAGGGGAATTAATCCCCATTATAGAGGATTTTTAGGGGACAATTTTATCCTGAAACCCCTATAAATAGCTCAGTTTGCTATTGAAGAGGGGTCAGAATTTTTCAGCTGAGGAATACCGATAAAGGGTTAAACTCTTCTACCAACTTGCTATGTTTAAGTTTTACCTAAGTCTCTTTGAGATTTCATTGGATGGAAGCTGTGCTACTCCGTCTGTGATTCAAGGAAAAAATTTCTAGAAAAACTTGACGTTCACCCAATCAACGAAAAATAAGATTCACTTTCCACCGCTACGCAAAGAACCCAACCTTAAACAAAAGGGAGATCCAACCATTCTCCCTTCTTTTGTAATCGGATTATTGATCTGTAACGCCCGATCCGGAGGTTACGGAGACGTTACTGCGACGTATATATGCAGGTCAGAAATACCCTAACGTATATACGCTAAGCATCAATACTGGCAAGAATCAGAGTACGGAAGCACAGTGGTAATATACAATCCAGCAATAATAACACCAGTACACAGTTATCACAAGGCATGATATAATATCTCAAGAATATATGATCACTAAGAAGTACAAAAGCAGAATGTGCGATATGAAATGCAGGAAAGTACTCACGAGTAGTTAGATGAAAATCTCGCGAGCCGATCAAGAAAAGGCGGGAAGGAAGAGGGTCCGGACAGGCAACTGCTAATCCACGCTCCCGCTGCGCCACTCTGATCAGGTACAGTAAGACTATGGTCCAGACTCCAGGATCTGGACATGAGAATCCAGGGTTGTTAGCAACCCAGCGAGTACAAAGAATAAAGCCAGATGGCGTGCATAACGGGCACACGTGTACATGATCAAGTAACGTGGTCCAGGCATACAGGTACATGAAATGACAAGTAATATAAAAGAATGACAGTAAATCCGAGATCAAGTAAATACATGTAAATCAGTAAATCTGAATCAGAAAATATGCATGGAAACGGTATAGAGAGCATAGGTACACGTAATCATGTGACAAAATATGGCAACATGTGATAAATACACTAAACACGCGATAAATATAAGTATGGACAATTCTAGTTGTATAAGCTAAGATTATGGATTCATGGAGTGATACTTCAAGGGGATAATCCAAACAAGGAAACCCTTATCTATATACCACATATCCGGTGTCACCATCATCTGAGTTCATACAACTTGAGTGCCCTCAGGGTAACAGAACTAGAGTGTGTCAGTAGTAATCATTGTGCCACATATATCATATGTCATAATGCAGGGTGTCAACTCAGAACATAATACTGTAACTAGAGAATATAAAGGTATTGCATTTTAATTGATCCAATAATAATAGTCTGTACCATCTGATATTTCAGTCGCCTCCCTACCAGCGTCTCACATCACTGATAGTCCATACTAGAGTTCGCACTCTGTAGAACTTACCCGGGTCTGATATGTGAGTATCAGGACCCGAACAAAGGAGAGACCAAATATCACACGTTTCTAACATTACTACTGTTTGGTTGTTTTATGTTATTCATCCGATTCATATGCTTTTGTATGTGCTAACCGGCACACATACATCCACTTATGAATAAGACGAGTTATTATTTGGAAACTGATAAATCTGATGGCTCATATTTATAGTGGGTCCCGTCTCAGCTCGGGACTAGCTCAGGAGTACAGGCTACTGCTTCCGGGGACTTATCATTACGCGCCCCACACGACACTTCAGATTCAGGCTACTGCTTCGGGGACTTATCATTACGCGCCCCACACGACACTTCAGAAATATCCATTATAAATATGACATCAACCGGTTTCCATCAGTTTCCCCACCCAGTGTAAGTTGAGTATTTTATTATGCATATTGCCCAAAGATAATGTCCACAAGTGTATACAATATAACCATGATTATGCAACTACGAGAATTAACAGGAGTATAATATCAGGAGTATAATATCAGGAGTCGCCCTTTTTCAGGAGTTCAGGAGTACAGGAGCTCAGGAGATACAGGAGTACAGGAGTACAGGAGATACAGGAGTGCCAGATGTCTGGTCACATAATAATCATGAATATGCCAGGTAATACAGGTGCCAGGTACCAGGTGTTAGGTATCAGGTGTTATATATTATGTGGCAAATATATAGCATGTCAATACCGGTGTCATATATCAAGTATCAAATATAGCATGGCATGTACCGATGTCAGGTATCATATGACAAATATAGCATGGCAGGTACCGGTATCATATATAGCATGGCAAATATCGGTATTAAATATATCATGGCAAGTGCCGATGTCAAATATAGCATGGCAAATATCGGTGTAACATATCAGTGTCGGTGATACACATATCATCTCCCATATCATGTATAAAAGCAGGATAACAGTCGTTAGACATGGAACATAGAATATCAAAAGGACTGTACTCGCATAATGTTAAAATAGATGCATGTTAAAAATAATTGTACTCGCCTGAAACCGGGGTGAAATACCGGTTAAAAGTCCAAGAAATCGGCGACCCGCACGAGAATCCACTAGCCCGTAATTGTATTTTAAAATATATAATTAAAAATATTTATATAAATATTAGAGAGGGAATGAGAGAAGGAGAGAGGAGAGAGAAAGTTGTAGGAAGAAGAGAGAGAGAAAAAGGAGAGAAAATATGGTGTTTGTAAAAGGAAAATAGAAATTAAAATGGAAGGGGGTAGAGTTGTAAATATAGGGGAGTAAATAAAGGAATGAAGTGAGGGATATTTTTGGAAAGGAGAGAAAAGTGTTTTATTTAGGGAATGATTGGAGTTTTGAATGAAAGAAATAAAGAAAGAAAAGAAGAAGAAAGAAAGAGAAGGAGGAGGAGGAAGGTGGGGCTTGGCCGGCGGCCACCGCCGCCGGCGGCCTGGCGGCGGCGGCGCCGCCGCCGGGGGTGCAGACCGAGCGCGCGCCTCCCCAAGGGGAGGGAGGTGGAGGTGTGGGGTTGTGTAGTTGTTGTTTGGTGGTGGTGGAAGATGGTGGTGGTGGTGGTTGTAGTGGTGGTGGTGTTGTTTTGAGGTGATGGGGAGTTAGAGAAGGAGGAGGAGATGATGTTGGGTTGATTGGAGTGGGGAATTTGGTGGTGGTGATGGAGAATTTTGGAGATGGAGTTGTGGTAATGGAGGTGGGTTTTGGTGAAATTGGAGGTGGTGGGTGGTTGTTGGTGGTGGAATGAGATGGTGTTGTGAAGAGGAGTTGTTGGGAAGTTGATTGGGTGGTTTAGAAGTGGCCGGAGGCGGTGGTGGTGAAGGTGGAGGCGGCGGCCGTGAGGTAGCGTGAGTGGGTTATTTAGTTGGAGAAGATGAAGTTGGTTTTCTTGCTTTTTCCTTTGGATTTTTGTTGAAGGTGAATGATGTTGTGGTTTAATAGATGATGAGGGAAAAGATTTGATAGTTTAGGGGATGGTGTAGGGCGTCGGCGGCAGCCCTATGGCTGTCGGGCGGCATGGCGGCTTAGCGAAAATTAGGCCGTTGATTAAGGGGGGAGTTATCAAGGTGAATAAATGAAAAGAAATAAAAGAAAGAAAATTGGAAAAAAATATAAGAGAAAGAAAATAAAATGTTTAAAAATTTCTATTATTATCTATTTTATTTGTTAAAATTTCTGGTAGCATAAAGTAGGATAGTAGAGGAGGGAAAAGCCAGAAAAGAAATCGCCGGTAAAAATATTATTATTATTTAAATAAGGCAAAAATTTGACTGTTTCAGAAACGTACCGAAAATTCTCAAAATAGAAAATATTATTCTAAGATACATGCAAAAATCGGATTTGAGAAATTCGATATAGTTTTCAAATTAAAAATCTTGAATTCTTTCGGCAATACTGGCGGACACCAGAGTCGGTCAAATTTTAATAAATTTAGAAAAATCCCAAAAAATGTATTTAGATAGAAAATGAAATTCTAAGAAGTACTGTGAAAGCCGTTTCTGAAAATTCAAACCCATTTGAAAACTAAAAATCCGGGAATCGGTCAGCGATGCCGACCGACACCGGTTTTGGAGATTTTGTAAATAATCCTGAAAAATTTCAGAAAATCATAAAAAATCTAAAATATTGGAAAACGATATTTAAAACTAAAATTAGTCAAATCAGATTATCAGAAATGCCAATTCGAGCAATGCACTAGTTCGGTCCACGAATCCAAATCCAATATAAAGCAATCACACAATAATCATAAAACAGAAACAAATACAAGATAAATCAAAAAAATATGTTAGAAAAATCAGAATACGTATCTACGTACGTATTCCAGGAACGGGGTGTTACATTCCATCCACCTTACAAAATTTCGTCCGCGAAATTTCGATAAGGGGAAGATGAACACCAAAGGAATAGGAATGAGGATTTATACCAATCAAGATATGAGTAACTGAGGATAATTCCCACAAATTGGTTGAATGATAAACCCAGGACTGAGACATCTCTGCACTACTGCCATATATATCCTCTGACGGTGCCATAATAATACCGACCTGATGTCTGCTCTTTCGGACTGCGAAGCAAAGCTGATAGAATCCCTAGAAATCCATAGTGCTGAAATCCATAATATAAAATCTCTGGAAATCCATAGAAATCCATAATATAATATAAAGTCCCGCATGGCATGAAGTTGTCCTTGACAAAGAATCCATAGTAGAATTACCGATACTGCATACACATTATTTCTCCAGAATACCGAAGATAAAGAAAGCCCGGATATTACTGAGCGAATAAAGAAGACCGATAATTAAGAATTCCTGAATACTGGGCATTGTTATCTCTGAAAGGCATAACCGAGAATATAGAATAACCACAAAGAATTCTGAATACTACTACTGAATGACACCCGACTGCACATGAAACATTAAAGAATACTCAATCTCTGCAAGGTTGGCCGAATGGATCATTCATACGGATCACGGTAATAGCTCAGATATAGTGAGAAAACCCTGTACATCGGATCCATGAAAACATGCAAGGCAGAAGAAGTCCGAGAAACGGCTAGAGTGCTAAGCACTGAAGGACTAGCCACGGACGGAACCAAGCCTAGGTAAGGCCATCGCGTAACACATCTCAGGCGTTAAGCATTAGGGTGCAGCGGAGCTAACGCTCTGAGAGGCTCGCACTTGGCGGAGCTCACGCAGCGAAGCCAGCGCGTAACACAACGCTAAATGCTAAGCACCAGGGTGCAGCGAAGTCCACACCTGGTTAGGTCCACGGGTGACTAGAACACAACCCTCGCTTGGCGAGGCTAGCGGGGTCCATAGTCCATCAAATCAATAAAAACTGCTCTGAGAACACGATCAAGAATCACAATAATCGAAACGAGTCCCGAATGCTGTCTCCATAACTCTGTCTGGCAGAAGCCCTAAATCTGAAATACTGTTCCATACCGATGTTCCTTATGCAATGATACGGTCTGTCTGATTATATAAGTGATGACTACCCCACTTGCTGTGCTGATTTCCCGTGATATATCCATAAGTACAAGAATAGAATGCGAGGCTGAAGGACCATCCAATATAAGACCAGGTGATGCACCAGAGTCAAAGAATACCAGAACATAATGATAGCGAATCACATCTGTCTTGCTGCTACCCTACCAGTTTATCCATATCTTGAGTTGGTATAAGGACGGTAGGAATTAGAAATGAAAAATGATGGAAGAGATTCCAAGAATTAAGGAAAGGATGATCAAGAGGGAATAGATAACTTTATACTTGCAGTTGGATTGTATAACCACGACTCATGCATTCCAGTTGCAAATTTCTTTATCATAAATTTGCCGACTGGTTGTACCGAGGATGTGAGAGCCTAGGCTCTGATACCACCCTGTAACGCCCCGATCCGGAGGGTACGGAGACGTTACTGCGACGTATATACGCTGGTCAGAAATACCCTAACGTATATACGCTAAGCATCAATACTGGCAAGAATCAGAGTACGGAAGCACAGTGGTAATATACAATCCAGCAATAATAACACCAGTACACAGTTATCACAAGGCATGATATAATATCTCAAGAAATATGATCACTAAGAAGTACAAAAGCAGAATGTGCGATATGAAATGCAGGAAAGTACTCACGAGTAGTTGATGAAAATCTCGCGAGCCGATCAAGAAAAGGCGGGAAGGAAGAGGGTCCGGACAGGCAACTGCTAATCCACGCTCCCGCTGCGCCACTCTGATCAGGGTACAGTAAGACTATGGTCCAGACTCCAGGATCTGGACATGAGAATCCAGGGTTGTTAGCAACCCCAGCGAGTACAAAGAATAAAGCCAGATGGCGTGCATAACGGGCACACGTGTACATGATCAAGTAACGTGGTCCAGGCATACAGGTACATGAAATGATAAGTAATATAAAAGAATGACAGTAAATCCGAGATCAAGTAAATACATGTAAATCAGTAAATCTGACTCAGAAAATATGCATGGAAACGGTATAGAGAGCATAGGTACACGTAATCATGTGACAAAATATGGCAACATGTGATAAATACACTAAACACACGATAAATATAAGTATGGACAATTCTAGTTGTATAAGCTAAGATTATGGATTCATGGAGTGATACTTCAAGGGGATAATCCAAACAAGGAAACCCTTATCTATATACCACATATCTGGTGTCACCATCATCTGAGTTCATACAACTTGAGTTGCCCTCAGGGTAACAGAACTAGAGTGTGTCAGTAGTAATCATTGTGCCACATATATCATATGTCATAATGCAGGGTGTCAACTCAGAACATAATACTGTAACTAGAGATATAAAGGTATTGCATTTTAATTGATCCAATAATAATAGTCAGTACCATCTGATATTTCAGTCGCCTCCCTACCAGCGTCTCACATCACTGATAGTCCATACTAGAGTTCGCACTCTGTAGAACTTACCCGGGTCTGATATGTGAGTATCAGGACCCGAACAAAGGAGAGACCAAATATCACACGTTCCTAACATTACTACTGTTTGGTTGTTTTATGTTATTCATCTGATTCATATGCTTTTGTATGTGCTAACCGGCACACATACATCCACTTATGAATAAGACGAGTTATTATTTGGAAACTGATAAATCTGATGGCTCATATTTATAGTGGGTCCCGTCTCAGCTCGGGACTAGCTCAGGAGTACAGGCTACTGCTTCCGGGGACTTATCATTACGCGCCCCACACGACACTTCAGATTCAGGCTACTGCTTCCGGGGACTTATCATTACGCGCCCCACACGACACTTCAGAAATATCCATTATAAATATGACATCAACCGGTTTCCATCAGTTTCCCCCACCCAGTGTAAGTTGAGTATTTTATTATGCATATTGCCCAAAGATAATGTCCACAAGTGTATACAATATAACCATGATTATGCAACTACGGGAATTAACAGGAGTATAATATCAGGAGTATAATATCAGGAGTCACCCTTTTTCAGGGGTTCAGGAGTACAGGAGCTCAGGAGATACAGGAGTACAGGAGTACAGGAGATACAGGAGTGCCAGATGTCTGGTCACATAATAATCATGAATATGCCAGGTAATACAGGTGCCAGGTACCAGGTGTTAGGTATCAGGTGTTATATATTATGTGGCAAATATATAGCATGTCAAATACCGGTGTCATATATCAAGTATCAAATATAGCATGGCATGTGCCGATGTCAGGTATCATATGACAAATATAGCATGGCAGGTACCGGTATCATATATAGCATGGCAAATATCGGTATTAAATATATCATGGCAAGTACCGATGTCAAATATAGCATGGCAAATATCGTGTAACATATCAGTGTCGGTGATACACATATCATCTCCCATATCATGTATAAAAGCAGGATAACAGTCGTTAGACATGGAACATAGAATATCAAAAGGACTGTACTCGCATAATGTTAAAATAGATGCATGTTAAAAATAATTGTACTCGCCTGAAACCGTGGTGAAATACCGGTTAAAAGTCCAAGAAATCGGCGACCCGCACGAGAATCCACTAGCCCGTAATTGTATTTTAAAATATATAATTAAAAATATTTATATAAATATTAGAGAGGGAATGAGAGAAGGAGAGAGGAGAGAGAGAAAGTTGTAGGAAAAAGAGAGAGAGAAAAAGGAGAGAAAATATGGTGTTTGTAAAACGAAAATAGAAATTAAAATGGAAGGGGGTAGAGTTGTAAATATAGGGGAGTAAATAAAGGAATGAAGTGAGGGATATTTTTGGAAAGGAGAGAAAAGTGTTTTATTTAGGGAATGATTGGAGTTTTGAATGAAAGAAATAAAGAAAGAAAAGAAGAAAGAAAGAAAGAGAAGAGAGAAGGAGGAGGGTGGGGCTTGGCCGGCGGCCTGGCGGCGGCGCCGCCGCCGCCGGGGGTGCAGACCGAGCACGCGCCTCCCCCAAGGGGAGGGAGGTCGAGGTGTGGGGTTGTTGTAGTTGTTGTTTGGTGGTGGTGGTGGTTGTAGTGGTGGTGGTGTTGTTTTGAGGTGATGGGGAGTTAGAGAAGAAGGAGGAGATGATGTTGGGTTGATTGGAGTGGGGAATTTGGTGGTGGTGATGGAGAATTTTGGAGATGGAGTTGTGGTAATGGAGGTGGTTTTTGGTGAAATTGGAGGTGGTGGGTGGTTGTTGGTGGTGGAATGAGATGGTGTTGTGAAGAGGAGTGTTGGGAAGTTGATTGGGTGGTTTAGAAGTGGCCGGAGGAGGTGGTGGTGGTGAAGGTGGAGGCGGCGGCCGTGAGGTAGCGTGAGTGGGTTATTTAGTTGGAGAAGATGAAGTTGGTTTTCTTGCTTTTTCCTTTGGATTTTTGTTGAAGGTGAATGATGTTGTGGTTTAATAGATGATGAGGGAAAAGATTTGATAGTTTAGGGATGGTGTAGGGCGTCGGCGGCAGCCCTATGGCTGTCGGGCGGCATGGCGGCTTAGCGAAAATTAGGCCGTTGATTAAGGGGGGAGTTATCAAGGTGAATAAATGAAAAGAAATAAAAGAAAGAAAATTGGAAAAAATATAAGAGAAAGAAAATAAAATGTTTAAAAATTTCTATTATTATCTATTTTATTTGTTAAAATTCTGGTAGCATAAAGTAGGATAGTAGAGGAGGGAAAAGCCAGAAAAGAAATCGCCGGTTAAAATATTATTATTTAAATAAGGCAAAAATTTGACTGTTTCAGAAACGTACCGAAAAATTCTCAAAATAGAAAATATTATTCTAAGATACATGGCAAAATCGGATTTGAGAAATTCGATGTAGTTTTCAAATTAAAAATCTTGAAATCTTTCGGCAATACTGGCCGACACCAGAATCAGTCAAATTTAATAAATTTAAAAAAATCCCAAAAAATGTATTCAGATAGAAAATGAAATTCTAGAAGTACTGTGAAAGCCGTTTCTGAAAATTCAACCCATTTGAAAACTAAAAATCCGGAATCGGTCAGCGATGCCGACCGACACCGGTTTTGGAGATTTTGTAAATAATCCTGAAAAATTCCAGAAAATCATGAAAAATCTAAAATATTGGAAAACGATTTTAAAACTAAAATTAGTCAAATCAGATATTCAGAAATGCCAATTCGAGCAATGCACTAGGTTCGGGTCCCCGGTTCAGACTAGGGCTGACTCCGAGTCCACGAATCCAAATCCAATATAAAGCAATCACACCAATAATCATAAAACAGAAACAAATACAAGATAAATCAAAAAAATATGTTAGAAAAATCAGAATACGTATCTACGTACGTATTCCAGGAACGGGGTGTTACATTCCATCCACCTTACAAAAATTTCGTCCTCGAAATTTCGATAAGGGCAAGATGAACACAGAAGGAATAGAATGAGGATTTATACCAATCAAGATATGAGTAACTGAGGATAATTCCCACCAATTGCTGAATGATAAACCCAGGACTGAGACATCTCTGCACTACTGCCATATATATCCTCTGACGGTGCCATAATAATACCGACCTGATGTCTGCTCTTTCGGACTGCGAAGCAAAGCTGATAGAATCCCTAGAAATCCATAGTGCTGAAATCCATAATATAAAATCTCTGGAAATCTATAGAAATCCTAATATAATATAAAGTCCCGCATGGCATGAAGTTGTCCTTGACAAAGAATCCATAGTAGAATTACCGATACTGCATACACACTATTTCTCCAGAATACCGAAGATAAAGAAAACCCGGATATTACTGAGCATGAATAAAGAAGACCGATAATTAAGAATTCCTGAATACTGGGCATTGCTATCTCTGAAAGGCATAACCGAGAATATAGAATAACCACAAAGAATTCTGAATACTAACTACTGAATGACAACCCGACTGCACATGAACATTAAAGAATACTCAATCTCTGCAAGGTTGGCCGAAGGATCGTTCATACGGATCACGGCAATAGCTCAGATATAGTGAGAAAACCCTGTACATCGGATCCGTGAAAACATGCAAGGCAGAAGAAGTCCGAGAAACGGCTAGTGCTAAGCACTGAAGGACTAGCCACGGACGGACCAAGCCTAGGTAAGGCCATCGCGTAACACATCTCAGCGTTAAGCATTAGGGTGCAGCGGAGCTAACGCTCTGAGAGGCTCGCACTTGGCGGAGCTCACGCAGCGAAGCCAGCGCGTAACACAACGCTAAATGCTAAGCACCAGGTGCAGCGAAGTCCACACCTGGTTAGGTCCACGGGTGACTAGAACACAACCCTCGCTTGGCGAGGCTAGCGGGGTCCATAGTCCATCAAATCAATAAAAACTGCTCTGAGAACACGATCAAGAATCACAATAATCGAAACGAGTCCGAATGCTGTCTCCATAACTCTGTCTGGCAGAAGCCCTAAATCTGAAATACTGTTCCATACCGATGTTCCTTATGCAATGATACGGTCTGTCTGATTATATAAGTGATGACTACCCCACTTGCTGTGCTGATTTCCCGTGATATATCCATAAGTACAGAATAGAATGCGAGGCTGAAGGACCATCCAATATAAGACCAGGTGATGCACCAGAGTCAAAGAATACCAGAACATAATGATAGCGAATCACATCTGTCTTGCTGCTACCCTACCAGTTTATCCATATCTTGAGTTGGTATAAGGACGGTAGGAATTAGAAATGGAAAAATGATGGAAGAGATTCCAAGAATTAAGGAAAGGACGATCAAGAGGGAATAGATAACTTTATACTTGCAGTTGGATTGTATAACCACGACTCATGCATTCCAGTTGCAAATTTCTTTATCATAAATTTGCCGACTGGTTGTACCGAGGATGTGAGAGCCTAGGCTCTGATACCACCCTGTAACGCCCCGATCCGGAGGGTACGGAGACGTTTACTGCGACGCATATGCGCAGGTCAGAAATACCCTTACGTATATACGCTAAGCATCAATACAGGCAAGAATCAGAGTACGGAAGCACAGTGGTAATATACAATCCAGCAATAATAACACCAGTACACAGTTATCACAAGGCATGATATAATATCTCAAGAATATATGATCACTAAGAAGTACAAAAGCAGAATGTGTGATATGAAATGCAGGAAGTACTTGTTGGCCCAATGGCCTTCCACTCTAGTTTTGATGATAATCACACTCATGTAGTTATGTTTACTAATATTCTTGTGTTTCTAAGTTTCAGATCATTAACAGGATATTAGTTGGTGATTAGCTTCAACAAGATGATTAGAAAGCTATTCTTGATGATTCCGGTGTCAAAGCTTAAAGATCATACCTTTGCACTTGAAGAATCACGGAGTTTGGACCGAGTCTACTTGAAGATGAAGATCGTCAAGAAGACTTAGGTATCTAGTTTAGAGTTTGTGTTTTAGATCCATATTTGTAAAGCTTAGTTTAGTTGATATGCTCAAGTGAACACAAAACACACACGTTTTATGATTTGATATTTGGTTTTTATGAATAGTTGATCAAACAAGTTTACATATGTTATATGTATAGTAGATGTTTTCTATTTATACATACATGCTTTAACTTGGTAAACAAACTTATTTTGATATCCCTATTCATGTTTTGGAAAAATCAAGTTTGACAAAATACAAGGTTTTGTTTTTGATAAAATTTGCAAGACTCAAAAATGAATTGATATGTTGATATATATGTCTTGAAATTTTTATCACAAGTTTGGTTATCAAAGTAAATGATAAAACAAGTTTTAGAAAAACATATTTTAGAAAAACAGTTTTTATTGTGATTAAAACTATTTTTTAGATTACTGTGAATGTGATTTATGAGATTTTTTATTGAAAAGACCTATTTTCAAATCCCGTATCTGTGCAGAACTGAGGATTGGTTGTCAGGCCAAGTCGGTCGACCGGACCGGTCGACCGCACCATAGGCAGGTCGACCGGGACGGTCGACCGACATGCACAAGTCTGTGCACGTTGTGGAGTCTCTGGGACGGTCGACCGGGCCGGTCGACCGATATGAGAGTTCTGCTCTCAGGATGTTTCGGTCGACCGGGCCGGTCGACCGCAGTTGCCCAACGGTCACAATTCTGACCGTTGGCGGTCGACCGGACCGGTCGACCGGCAGTCTGTCAGACTGCCAGCTCAGCCTAACGGTTAGTTTTGTATAGGGCTATATAAAACCCATCTCTTTGGGGATTTTTGCCAAGTTTTTTTAAGAGAAAAATTTCCAGTTTTCTGAGGTGTTTAAAAGAGTTTTCAAAAGAGTTTTTGGGCTTTAAAACTTCTCATCTTTATTTGTTTTGGGTTTTTGGAAAATCAAAGAAAACTAGGTTTTGGGATTTTGATTTGGTATTTCATTTTCTATCATATACAAGAGATTTCCCAAGTAGTTTTTCTTTGTTGCTTGTTTCCAAAAACTTTGATTCCACACTTGAGCTATATCTTCTATCCTAAACTATTTAGGATCTTGTTTTTGTGGAAAAAGAAAAAGGAAAGAGGTTTGTGGTTGAAATATACCACTTGTTGTAAACCCTTGATTTCTTGAGTTGCTCCCTCTTTGTTGAGGTGGAGATTGTTGTATTGGTTGTTGGTTTGGATCCCTCTTCGGTAGAGGTGATTGAGTTTGGTTGTAAACCTCTTCGGTAGAGGTGGTTGTTGTTGTTGTTGTTGGTTGTTGGGCCTCGGTGGAGGTTGTTGTTTGAGAGAGGAGTTCGGTACTCCTAGAGTTGTAAGAAATCCTCTTCGGTAGAGGTTCCCTCGGTGGGAGTTGAGATAGTGGAAATCCTACACGGTGGTGTAGGCGGGGATGTAGAGCAAGGTGCTCGAACCTCGAAACAAATCTTGGTGTTTGCGATTGCTCCCATTGTCTCTCTAACTCTCTCTCATTTACTTTGTGCAAAGCATCATACTTCATCTCATATCATACTTGCTTGTGTTGAGCATATTTCTTATTGCCTTGCATTAGTTCATATTGCTATATCCTTGATTGCTTGGCTTGATTGTGTGTGCACATTGCTTGAATTACTTGTGTGTTTGTGCATCACCTATACTCATCCACAAGAGCTTCACATAGCGTCTCAACCCATATCTAGGGGAATCAAGAGGAGTTAGTCCAGAGCCTCGCAAGGGGAATTCGGCTACACTTGTTGGATTGTATTAAGTGTGTTGCAAGATTTGCATTAGCTTCCGCATTTAGCGCACTTAGTTTGCATTTAGTTTATTAGATTAGCACTTACACCTATTCACCCCCC
>JAVJIF010026162.1:0-51828 GCA_038442645.1 Agave tequilana | reverse complement strand
TTATTATTATTAGGTGGCACAATCCCAATGCTACTACTGTACATGATACAAAAGGCAATTATGGTTTGCCACACCGTTTATGCTAATAGCTCAAAAGCTCATCCGAAAGAGAGAAAATACAGAATCCTACATACTTAGCAAAAAGACCCAGCAACAAATAAATTGGGAAAAAGGAAAAAAAAAAAAATTCCACACCAACCTCATGCAATACAAAATTACCGTGTTCTGATCTCAACAAATATTTATGATTCAGAACTTATGTTCGTACAAACTAGAAACAACTAGTGCAGATTTGTTTCTGATGACTGAAGATGTCGTGCCACCTCTTCTAAACTGGAGTTTCCAGAGACCACCTCGGAGCCATTGCTTTCCACGTGTTTATTATCTTCAGGCATTATACGTTGACCATCAAGTGTGAACTTCCCACTTCGTGATCTCCATTCATGTAGATTCTCTGCCCTCTTGGCTTCCTCAATATCTTCAGGGCTCAGGAAGCTCGGCTGGTTAGTTGAAGACAGCAGCCTTGCCCACATCCTGTCAGTTATGACAACCTTGTTCCTCGTTTCTGTAACTCTCTGCAGAGAAAATAAAGATAAAAAAGTCAGTGCATCAAACCCAGGCGCCCATAGTGATCAGAAGATTAGTGAAAAGTTTCTCTCTCTTTTAATTGCACATGCAAGTCTACATGCCAAAAATCTTGTAACAGATTAGTGAACAGGGATTTCCATTGGTTACATGGATCTCTGTGATCAACTGCAGCAGTTCCACTGGACATGTCGTCGTATTGCACATTGACTTTAGATTCACCAGATGTGCATGCATGGTTTCTATTATTATACTATTTAAGATCAACCTAATCTGGTTTGCAATTGATGACTTGCTTGCACTGGGAAGAAGAGGGAGTACATACAGAAAATGGTATGTAAGCATGTCTGCCGTTGACAACCCCAGCAGTGAATCCAGTATATCCTGCCATCGCTCCATGGATAGCACTATGTGCCAACTCTGTGCAGTAGACATTGTCAGATGCAATACTTGGGATTGCTCGAATCATGTAAGTTGGATCTGCAAACCAACAAAGTCCACAGAGGTTAGATCAATCACTCAACATATGCTTAGTGAGAAGTTGTAAGATATACCTATATATTTAAGAGTTATCTGCATCGTCCCGCTGCATGCAAAGTGATCCTGCATGATAAAAGAACTTTGGTGAGAAACACCTAAATGTGGCTCAAATTCAACTGGATCATATGATAAGACCATCACTTGATATGGAACAAATATCATGGTAATTTGTTTTTTTTTTTTTGGGGGGTGGTGGGGGGCACAGTTCAGCTATTACAATATCCAATTTAATCAGCTCCGGATAAACATGGATTGAGCAAAAGGAAAATGAATAATGGCAAGCTACTGCAGCTGTAAGGAATAAGCAACTAACATGTCAATCACCTCAATGTATAAATATTTAATCCTGAAGATGACCATAGTCCATACCCTCTATGTTCAAAAATGTTAACTAATTCTTTTATGCAAATGGACTGTGAAACAGGAAGCTGAGAAACAAAACTAATGACTTTTCTTAAAAGACGTAATCTTAATGTACCTTATTCTCTGAGATAACCATAGGCCAGCATCAAGAAGCAACTTATTTCCAGAAGCATCTTGATGGTCTATGGACTGCATACTTTCAGCAATTAGCTCTTGCCCTGCACCATCAGCAACAACGAGAACCATGTGTCCGTTTTCTTTAAGCGTCTTCTCAATATATTCATATAATCCACCTTTTCCTTTTAGATAAAAGGGAGACTCAGGTATCAAGCAGCAGTCCTAGAATGGTTAAAGAAAAGGAAAAGGGAAAATATATGTCACCATCTATCTTTAGAAAAAATTAAAATTGAATAAACTTCAGATTTTTATGCTAGGACTAGAGGTTATATGGATTATTCATACTTACCACATCTCTGCTTGCAAGAGTAGCATACATTGCAATGAACCCTGCATCAGAAAGCAGACTATAAGAAAAAAGGCCGTTTGTAAATCTTACATCAAGCCCTGGATATGGCACAACAAGGAGACATACGATCAAATCATCAAGAAACTATTCGCATTCTGTGTACAGCAACATAAATCTATCCCTAGCTTGGTCAAGACTTGTCACGTAGGTTCATGATGAGCCAACACAGAATGAATATCTGGCATCTAAATTCTGAACAGGCATAAGCACCCATTCTTGAATCTGTTCAGCATATTTCTACATCATGCTCTTGGCAATTGGAGTGTGTAGGAGTAAGAGTTATGAGTTTTAATAGAGACACTTTAGTAAGAGTAGAGATTTGATTTTGGTCAATTGCTAGGTAAGAGGAGTGAAGGTGTGGGAATAAGGATTTTCCTCTTTTTTTTTTTTTTCTTTTTTCTTTTTTTTTTGGTTGGAATTGTAGAGAGAAAGGAGAGGAGAGAGTAACTCTTGCTAATTCTGTTGGCCCAAAGGCCCATCACTTTAGTTTTGATGATGATTAACTCATGTAGTTATAGTACTAATGATCTTGTGTTTAATTAGTCTTAGATTTGTGATCAAGATCTTAGTAGGTGTTTAGCTTCAACAAAGGATTTCAAGTCAAGTTTTGGAGCTAGCACGTGTTGATTCAAGAGCTTGTGCATCAAGACCACATCAAGTACTCAAGAGGAGTCTAACTCATTGGATCATAGTTTGGACCAAGTCAAGAAGGAGAAGAAGATTTTTCAAGTGAAGACCTTCAAGAGAAGACTTGTGTCTAGGTTTGTTTTGTTAAGATTTTATTTTAGATAAAATGTAAAGGATAGAATAGTTGGTGGATTGCTCAAGTATCATATACACTCACACACAAGATTTAGGTGAGTTTTTATAAAAGAGTTTTCATTTTGAAAAAATACTGTTTTGATTTTTGGAGTTTCATATATACATGTGTTTTAACAAGACCATTTTAATGCTTATTGTCAAAAATATAGATATTTCATCATGTATGTGTAGCGGATCATATCCATACACACTAAGCTTTAAAAGTGTTTAAAATATCTTGTTTTTGTATTTGAAAAAATACGGAATTTTGTTTTAAGGCAAAATTTCTAAGTTACAAAAATAATTCAAAATGTTTGTAACATGTTTTGATTTTTACTCAAACATGTTTGTATATCAAAGTATAATACTGAACATATTTTTTAGATTTTTAGAGAATTTATGAGATTTTATCAAAGGTAAAAAGTCAAAATTTTAAATCCTCAAATTGCCTGGACTGACCCTCTGTCGGTCAACCGGACAAGAAGACGGTCGACCGTTCCGGTCGACCGATGTGCACAGGTTGGGCCGGTCGACCGCCAGAGAGTGTCTGCTATCTGAAAATGGCTCGGTCGATCGCTAGGCCATTGCCCAGTTGGCAGGCCGGTCGACCGATCTTCCCAACGGTCGGAAATCCGACCGTTGGTGGTCGACCGTCAGCAGCCAAAGCTGCTGAGTGGCTTCCAACAAGCAGATTTTTAGAGCTATAAAATGGGGCTCCCTTGGGCTGTTTTAGACAAGATTTGAAGAGAGTTTTTGAGCTAGTCTTGCATACCTATTTCAGAGGTTTTCTCTACAAGTCTTAGAGCCAATATTTTCAAATCAAAAGGAGAGTTTATCAAGAGTTTTCAAAAGTGATTTTCTTGAGTTTTTCACCATTAGATTAGCCAGTCACCTATTCACCCCCTCTAGTTGATTTCAATTGGTATCAGAGCCAAGTGCTCTTGATTTGGGTCTAACCACCTTGAGTTAAAGATCCTCATTTTTAGCTAATCACAATATTTATACATACATGGATTTCATGTCACCTCCCACTTTTGACATTCTTAACATCCAAACTTGGAAAGTTAAGATGTCTTTGTACCTTAAAGACCTAGGTATCCATGTTTATCTTGCTACCATTAAAAATTCATACTTTAGTAATAGCAAGTATCTTGAGGCTAACTCAAAAGCCATCCATGCATTAAAGTGTACCCTAAATGATGAATATTTATCTAGAGTTTCTAATCTTGATTCAACTTTTGTAGTATGGAACACCATTATCTCCTTGGCGAACAAGAGCAATACTATGCGGGGAGCGACTCGGATGTTGGAAGTGAGGCTTCCAACGTATGCTACATGGTCTAAAGGGATAACCCCCTTGAGGTAAACTCCGAATCCAAGCTTGATGAGGATGTTGATATGTCATATGATGAACTTGAATCATTTTGTTACTTAAAAAGGATAACAAGAAATTAAAAAAATAAATTTGATTCCTTATTAAAAGAAAAGGATTCTTTTCAAAATAAATTGGAATGCATTTCAAAGGAAAACGAATTTTTGAAAAATGAGAATATTTCCTTGTCTTCTAAATTAAATGATCTTTGTGAAGAAAATACCTCTTTGAAAAATAAGATTATTTTGGTGGAAAAGGAAAAAGAGATTGCTTTAAATGAAAACTCTTTGAAAAGAAAAATTATTTCAAAAGAAAAAGAAAATGTTCCTAAAAAGAAAAAGATTGTTGATCATGCATTTTATGCTACTACCATTGATAAAATGAAATAAAATTTTTGAAAAATAGAATAGATTGTTTGAGCTCAACTTTGAGCAATTGTACATTTAATCATTCTAAATTGGAAATCTTGTTTTTAAAGAAACACGTTCCACAGACTCATGCACATTCACAACATGCATATGCACATTTTGCACGTCATGATCACACTCGTTCACATGTGCATGCTAAAGTGTACAAGTGTACACATTGCGGCCGCAAAGGCCACTTAGCAAAATTTTGTTATGATAGAATTAATTCTTTGAATTTTGCTAACAAGAATGTTTGGGTTCCTTACAATGTAGACCCAATAGAGTTTGGGTACCAAAATCCACCCCTATGGTATTTGATGTAGGTGTGGGCTCTCACATGACGTGAGAGTTGGTGGTGCCTTGAGGTGAATGCGTTTCGAGCTTAAAGATGACAATTTTGGATGCATCACTTTCAAGGGGAGTTTGGTGGGAGGACCACCTTGGCTTGGAGCCTAGAGATTTGCCCTCATGGTTTTGGTAACGATCTCTAACTCCCATTTATATTTACATGCTTTTAGATTATTAATTTTTTAGCATGTCATGTTTTTATGATTATTATGTTAAATGTCATGATAGTTAGATTTGTGACATACATGTATAGTATTTGAGATACACTCATGTTCATATGGGTTATTACTTTTGTGTTCTCACTATAGTTTAACTATTGTGTATATCATAATTCTAAATCATGTGCATGTACATATTAATCATATTGGTTTATTTTTTCATTTTACACTTCATGTTTTGATTACATGTTTAAAATGTAGCTTTCATTAAAACTTGTGTATATGCTTGTACAACTAATGAGCCACAAATTGATTATTATATGTTGTACTTAATTGCTCATTTTTACCCATTAAATGTACTAGTATAGCCTAGTTTTAATGATTCATGCATTTTGACTTGTATTCCCTATTTTTAGATATGTTTTTCATGATGATATGTTTTAGCTTCATGTATATGTTAATTTTATCAAAACTATTGGATATACATGAATAAACTTGAGTCATTTGCCTTTCATGCAAAATCTCTTTATAGACTCAATTGTGTTTGGATATGTATGTATACTTCTAGTTTAGATTAAACATAAATAAACCTTGAAGTAGATTTAGTTTATGATGATTTTTATAAAAGAATGTCATATTGAGCTTTATTGCCTATTCCCATGATTTTGTGATTACGTGATTCTTACACTCACATTACTTGACGTTTTCTCATGACTTTGTTTTCATGAGTATGATATGTGCTTTATAGATTTTGAGTGTTGATGATCGTGTGACTTACATATTTTTCATAAAATATATTCTTATTTTATTCCTTACTTGAAAGATTTCGTACTAGTTTTTCAAATTTTTCATAAAACTAGTTACGTTATTCTACATTTCGTAGAGTTTTCAATTATGCTAAAATTATTTTCAAACTTATTTTTGAAAACCACTACCCATGAAGGGTGGTTGGATGGGCGACCATGCCTTGAATGCTCATATTGAAAATCAATTTAAACACGTGCATGAATAGGGAGGTTTTTATGAGTTATACACTGAATTCACATCATAGTTTCAATTGGTATCACAATTGACATTTTTTTTGTATACTCATAATTTGTTTCTATATATGTATGCTTTAAATTTCAAATAATATCAATTTCTATTGGTAATTTCTTTTCATACATATATATGATTTGAATGTGCTTAATTTACAAATATTTACATGTTTAAAGCACAAATTATGTTTATGTTAAGCTTGCATTAAATCTTGTTTTCAATTGGTATCTCAATTGGTATTTTTAGAAGCTTATGCATTATTTTCAATTGGTATTTTTATTGATATCAAAATTTACAATATACTTCAAATGGTATCAATATGGTATCAATATGTTTCAATTTCAAATTGGGCTTAAATTTCAATTGGTAGCAATATGTTTTACCTATTTGGTATCAAAATTTACCATATTTTCAATTAGTATCAAAATATAAAATATTTTCTTTCATTGGTATCAAAATGTACAAATGTTTCAATTTCAATTGGTATCACAAATTTTCTATTTCATATGGTATCAAAAATCTTGTGATATCTCAAATTGATTTGTTAATTCAAAATTTGTATTGTATATTTATAATTGGTATCTTAAAATTTTGTTTATGTACAAATGATATCTCAAAATTTGTTTTAGTAAATATCAAAATTTGTGTTTAAAATGTTTTGATATGTATTGTCTATATGCAAGGGGAGCTTAACATCTCTATATATAGATTCATGTTGAGTATATCTTATATTGAGGAGGTTGACATCTCTTCTTTATGTGATACACATGTGTAAGGGGAGCTTAACATCTCCACCTATGCATTGTATATTATGCGTTATGTGAGTTAGGGCTCGTCATCCCTTCTTCATGTAATGCATGTATGCAGGGAAGCTAACTTAGTGTCTTCCTCTTCATGAATGTATATCACATATATATCCTTATGATTGATTTGTTTTATTTTACCCCTTTGTTGATGATTGACAAAAAAGGAGAGAGATTTTGAGTTTATATATGCATATTCGAGTGTTTGTATATATTGAGTTTATGCATCTTGTGTTTTACAAAATGGAAAAATGTTTTTGAAAGTTTAAACAAAAAAGAGGGAGAAGGTTTTTGGAAAAGGATTTTTGATTTATGTATGTTTCTCTCACCTTGTTGATGCATATATATTTGTTTAGTTTTATGCTCTTCATTGCAATATCTATTTGTTTATTGTTACGCATGAGTTAAGGGGGAGTTTCTATGAAGCTTAATTTTAATCCATGCATATATAACTCCATGAGTTTTGTCATTATCAAAAAGGGGGATATTGTTGACCCAAAGGCCCATCACTCTAGTTTTGATGATGATTAACTCATGTAGTTATAGTACTAATGATCTTGTGTTTAATTAGTCTCAGATTTGTGATTAAGATTTTAGTAGGTGTTTAGCTTCAATAAAGGATTTCAAGTCAAGTTTTGGAGCTAGCACGTGTTGATTCAAGAGCTTGTGCATCAAGACCACATCAAGTACTGAAGAGGAGTCTAACTCATTGAATCATAGTTTGGACCAAGTCAAGAAGGAGAAGAAGATTTTTCGAGTGAAGACCTTCAAGAGAAGACTTGTGTCTAGGTTTGTTTTGTTAAGATTTTGTTTTAGATAAAATGTAAAGGATAGGATAGTTGGTGGATTGCTCAAGTATCATATACACTCACACACAAGATTTAAATGAGTTTTTATAAAAGAGTTTTATTTTGAAAAAATACCGTTCTGATTTTGGAGTTTCATATATACATGTGTTTTAACCAAAACCATTTTAACGCTTATTGTCAAAAACATAGATATTTCATCATGTATGTGTAGTGGATCATATCCATACACACTAAGCTTTAAAAGTGTTTAAAATATCTTGTTTTTGTATTTGGAGAGGTTTTGAAAAAATCAATTTGGAAAAATACGGTTTTGTTTTAAGGCAAAATTTCAAAGTTACAAAAATAGTTCAAAATATTTGTAACATGTTCTGATTTTTACTCAAATATGTTTGTATATCAAAGTATAATACTGAACTTATTTTTGTAGATTTTTAGAGAATTTATGGGATTTTATTAAAGATAAAAGGTCAAGTTTTTAAATCCTCAAATTGCCTGGACTGACCCTCTGTCGGTCGACCGGACAAGAAGTCGGTCGACCGTTTCACAGACGTGCACAGGTTGGGCCGGTCGACCGCACGGCCGACCGCCAGAGAGTGTCTGCTCTCTGGAAATGGCTCGGGTCGACCGGGCAGTCGACCACTAGGCCATTGCCCAGTTGGCGGGACCGGCCGGTCGACCGACCTTTCCCAACAATCAAAAATCCGACCGTTGGCGATCGACCGTCAGCAGCCAGAGCTGCTGAGTTGGCTTCCAACGGGCAGATTTTTGGAGCCTATAAAAATGACTCCCTTGGGCTGTTTTAGACAAGATTTGAAGAGAATTTTTGGGCTAGTCTTGCATACCTATTTCAAAGGTTTTCTCCACAAGTCTTAGAGCCAATATTTCCAAATCAAAAGGAAAGTTTATCAAGAGTTTTCAAAAGTGATTTTCTTGAGTTTTTCACCATTAGATTAGCTAGTCATCTATTCACCACCCCCCCCCCCCCGATTTCAAATTCCACCTATTTGGAAGAATTAACCTCTTTAAAATGATGGTTTTGAAAGGAGGTTTTGTACAGTTTTGAGATAACTTGTGGGTCATGGATTACTTGCTAACTCTCGCGATCCCGCAAGAGTTAGCAAGAATTAGTGTCAACTCTTGCTAACTCTGTTACAAAAGGGTAAGAGATGCAACTTTTTAATTTTTAGATATTTTATAAAGCAATTACCACAACATTATCCTAATATTCAGTCTAGTTTCATTGAAGTATTCTATTCTATGTACATTTGAGGAATCCAGGAAATGGACCAAATCGACGAAAGCAGAATAGAGAATCGACTGTAAGAGAGATTTTCACAGCGAATACGAGAGAGATGGAGTCTACATGAGAAACAGTCAAAATATGGAACAACATAATACTAGATGAAGGTGTTGAGAGGACATTTGTTTGTAATTCTTAGTTATCATTCAATTATACGCCGTGTATGGGCAAAAAGTTCCAATGAAAAACTGAAAATAACAGAATAGACTGTTTAATTACGTTTCCAGAGAAAAGTAATGAAATGTGATTGAATAACAATGTTAGTGTGATTGAAACTGAATCTCTCACATCTAGAATTGCCTAATACACCTAGATAGTACAACAATCTATCGACTGCAACTAATCATTTGATGGTTTGCCTCGTAGAGAAAACAAAACAACATATGCTTCTCACAGTGACAGGTAATAGTGAATGAAACAAGAATCGGGCAGAGAACTTACCACTGTAGCGACCAATTAGCTTCACAACACCAATACCATTTTCAACACTTGTAGCTTCCACATGAGCTGCATTGATGGCCCGCTGGGCCTCCTCAACAGCAGTATCAAAACCAAATGACTTGTCAATGACCTGATTTCAACAGAGGAGATGGATGGTATCACAAAATAATCGGTTGAGAAAATCATAGAACGCGGGGGGGGGGGGGGGGGGGGGGGGGGGGGGGGGGGGGGGGGGGGAAATTAAGCCATAAAACATGTGAACCACATATAGGACAGAGAATTACAGCAACGTCATTGTCTATTGTCTTAGGAATTCCAGCAACTGCAACTTTCAGTCCCCGCCTTTGAATTTCCTGCAAGAAGAACTCTAATAAATTAATAGGCACACATGTCTTTCTTTTAAGGATTCTAGTATTCTGGGAGGTGCTGAGGACTGATCATAAGACCAAAAATCGTGAAACTTGTTAATCTATGTCTACAAGACATTAATTCTAGTTTATTAGTAGAAAGAAAGATGGGAATTTGTTTGAGAAAGAGGAAAGTTGTTTTCAAATGTGATAAAGAGAGAATGAAAATGGAAGGAAAGAAGGAAAAAAAAACAAACAAAACCTCTCATTTCTTTAACTATGGCATGCCAATAATAAATTTGGCATCCAAGTAAAATTAAGTTGAGAATCAGATGAGCCGTGATTGCACTGAAAAATAACTTTAAAGAATCTATAAATATCATGGTGCTTCCACATTCGTATCATGAATGGTACCTCAAAAATCAAAGCAGCCCCATTTAGGGTTCCATCTCCTCCAATTATATAAACCTGGAAGTGAAGTACATACCAAAGATCAACATATATGTACAAGACCCCCACAGGTCTTGTAGAAAGAAAAGATGAAAAAAGACAAACAATAAGAAGAAGAAGAAAAATTATATACCTGATTAATCCCATGATCATGGATGTTATCAACTATCTTTATGGTATCATGGCCTCCTCGTGACGTACCAAGGATGGTGCCACCCGTTTGTGTATATCATTGACACCCTTGGTGTCAAGGCAACAGTATTACGAGCATAGAAGCCCTTGTATCCATCCTACAGGTAGAACTATCCAAATAAGCCGATGAACCTATGACAAGAGTAAGAAATTAAAAATATGACTGGGCTAGAGTAATCAAATATGCTCAATCTTTGGGTAGCAAGCATGGTTCAAGATCTCAGAATCAGAGTCAGAATCAGAATCAGAATCGACTAGCAGTTTTAGGTATTCGAATCGTCTCTATTGGTCATTTCATTTCTTTGATATCGGTCTCGGTAAAAAAAAATTTAAAAAATTAAAATTATTTAAAATTATGTTCAAATAGTTAGTAGCATTTTGACATTTTTTTTTAAAGTAATTGATGGAATTTGAACAACATTGGACAAAACATTATAATACAAAGCAATTAATACAAAAACATAAATTACTAGAGTATTTACAAAGAAATTACAATACAATAAATCTAACAAACTAATTATATTCTACTTAGTTATATTCATAACAACTCTTTTCTGACCATTTTCTAACACTTTCTAAAATTAATTAGTTAATTACTTTCATAGCAACCATTTTGTAATGAAAACTTTACACTTTTTTATAACAAAGTAATTTTAAACAATTTAATCTAACAAACTAATTCATAATTAATCTAACAAACTAATATACTCTACTTAATTATATTCATGACAACCATTTTCTAACAATTTTCTAACATTTCCAAAATAAAATAATTATTTATATCGGAAACAACAAATTATAGCTCATTTTCTAACCATTTTAACATTTTTTAAAAAAAAAAAGTTTAAAAAATAATTAATCTACCAAATTATTCCCCCGATTAGTTACCAATTTTATTTTTTTCTCAAAATTTTCTCTTTTGGGAATTGTTGGTCCTTAAAAGAGAGAAGCATTTATAATATTTAGCAATAGTAAGCGTAAGATTCTCTCAAGCTCGAGAATAATCATTGTGCCATGTGGCAACAAAGCAATATAATATTTGACATCACTGCTATGTAGTGTCTGATTAAGAGACCAATGAAATCCAAGCAACAATGCAGCAGCTGAATTTGTTGTAGTTTAGCAATAGTTGTGTTAGAATTAATTGAAATTCGTTTTAATCAAAATCGGCGATTCCAACCTTGATATCAGCCGATTCTAACCGATTCCGGTTAAATGCCACCGATTCTATCTTGGTGACGGCTGATTCATATCGGAATTAGCCGATTCTTCAACCCATGATAGCAAGTGAGCAAAGGAAAGACAAGTATTGCTTCCCTAAGGGATCACAAAGTCCAAATACAAATCTACAGCTCCATATGCTTTCAATAAAATCCATTTTATGGCCACTTCCTGATAAATATACCTTCAGCCAAAATGATACTATCTTAGATCCTATAACACCCTTGCAACAAAAACTAGTAGGGCAAGGATAGCATAATCCTGAGAAAATGAGATGTTTAAGAACTTAAGCAGTTAAGTTGTTTCGTGGAGCTTATTATAAACACTTTATATTCTTCCATCATTGACCCAACAACACCGAATGTGTAAAGTTCCACCATACATAGAGATCAATTCTCTACTTACAACTGATATAAAAAAAAATATTTATCAAGGAAAAAGTTTCCATTATATCTTAATGACATATGCTAACGTTATGTCAACATAACACAACTGCGAAACATAGTGCCCTTTACTGGTTTAAGTTGCTGAAATAGAACGTGCATTACTAATCCCTCGTGCTTTTGCTGCTAAATCAGCAAAATATTCTTTTGAAAAAAATATTTACAGAGTATCGTCATAGTTGCAACAAGTCTCAAAGAGGTACAAAAGAACTGTCTATCAAGTATATTATGTTCCTGATATGACATAACTACCAAACCTATTATCATTTAGGTTGCTGAAATATCACGTGCATCGTCAACTATATGTGCTTTCTATGCTACTTAAGTAATATTATTCTAAAGATATTTACATAGGTATCGTTGTAGATGCAATAAATCCCCAAAATTTAAAGTGCATTACTAACTCCCTGAGCTTCGCTGCTAAATCAGTAGAATATTCTTCTGAAAATATTACATGAGGACACTCGCAACAAAGTCCCCAAAAGGAGCAAAGAACTATATATCAAACATATTATGTTACCAATATGACAACCACAAAACCTAGTGTCATTTAGGTTGCCAAATATCATGTTGCATTATTCACTGTATTCTTCAAAATTATTTATGTAAAAATCAGCATAATATTCTTAGAAAATATTTATGTAAGTCATATTCATCTGAAAACTTTACATAAGCATGATTATTGTTGCAGTAAGTCCCCAGAGGAACAAAAGAACCGTGCATCAAGCAAACATTATGTTACTGATATGACACAACTGCCAAATATAGTGTCTTCAGGTTGCTGAAAATCATGTGTATTATCAATTCTCTGTGATTTCTCTGCTAAATGAGCACAATATTCTCTGAATATGTCTAACTAAGTGCCATTATAACTGCAAAACAAAGCCCCGGGAAGAACAAAAGAAATATGTACCAAAAGAAACAAAATGATTACTAGAACTGGAGATAAACAAGAAAATAAATGAGAAATCAATCATATAAAGTCCAAATCTGGTAGCAAGTCCTCACCACAATACCAAGAACTTTGTTGACACCGTACATGTGCGATAGGCCGCATACTATTTCCCTAATCACCGTATTGAGCCCAGGGCACAGACCTCCACATGTACAATGCAAGCTTGCACGTCATCAGATTGAAAATACACCTGAGCCACATTGAAAAGTAACGATCAATAATTCTTTTATATTGTCTCATAATCAATAATTACAGACATTATTTAAAAAAAAAAAAACTACCTTCTGACGAGGCCCAGCACGTCGAAAATGGGTTCCTCTTGGACTTTTCTTCTGAACGACAACCTGCAGAGACACAACTCACATTCTTTATAATAACATGAATTACATACCCAACTCTCATTTTGATAGGCAAAAACTTGTAAAATCAACTGCATAACTATACCCAAAATTAATGGATATAATGAAAGTAAACCGGTCAATGTGAAAATCATGAAGAACTCACCTTTTGAGGAACAGTATCATCTTGATTAACAAAATACTGCCTGGCAAAATGAAGATTCATATTTGTTATTCATCATCAGCCTCAGTGGATGAAAATGTGATTATATAGATATCACAAGAGAGAATATTTGCAAGTCAGCTGGAAAGATAAGATAGATAGACATACTTCACGACTGAATATGATGGATTATCTTGCAGCGGGTTTGGATACGTCTGTCACAAAGAGCAAATTTAGCATTAAACAAATGGGTTAAAAGACCTTTGATGAGTCCACACCCTGATTCTAAGTACGACAAAGACTCGCAGAGTTACTGATACACAACACAAATCTGATCACTATTCATAACTACAGTTTTAATCCAAGTTGAATCAACTGGAACACTCACGATATTTAGTTCACCAGAACAGTTAGTCAGTTTTTTAAAATCTTATTCTAAAATGAGGATTTAGTCCAAAAACAATTTATAGAAAGAAGCACAAAACAAACACTTCATAATATGCACAAGAGAAGCATTAGTGTCACTGAAGCTCAGTGATCAAGTCTCTCGCAGTTGTATATGAAAACTGGGTTCCAAATTCCACTAAGACCAATCTACCCTCTTCCTCCTGTTCATACCATGAGCTCTGCTTCCCAAATAAAAACAGGAGGAAAGTTCTAACGGTTACCTTCATTATGCAGCATCTAAACTCCAGAAAGCACAACAAGAACTGAAGCTGTTATTCAGGATATTTGGTTAAGTACAAAATCAGTAAAATCATTCTCATACTGAATTTGCCACAACGTTTTCATTTTTTACCATTTTTTTAATAAGAGAAACGTTTGCCACAACAGTAACTATACAGGAAATTGCAAAGAAATTGCTAAACGTAGAACCTATCCATCTATAGCTCAGATCCATGAAATGGTTAAAAATTACAAAATAAATTCCTAAGTGAAAATCAGGTAAAAACGATAAAACCTACTATAATATCAACAATTAACACTAAGAACCTCAAATCCACTTCAAATCCACACAATCAACCAAAAAAAAAAAGCAAAAATTTCCACTTTATCAACACAGAAGCTCAACAAAGTAGCTAATTTCCACTTCATACCACGAAATCAAAGAAAACACTAACCCTAGAAAAGGAGATCTTTGAGAAGATAAAGAGAGCTCACCGGAAGATCTGGAAGATAATCGGACAGATGAGGGACATCTTCAAGAAGGTAACCGAACTCCCCCTCGGTCATCTTCACATTCGATCTGCTGTCAGATTCCATCGCCTCACTGAATCGAAGGTGTCGACTTAGATCTGAGGTCCTAAGCGGCGATCCGGTGCCCACAGAATACATTGAGGTCCTCTGATCGACGATATCGTTCGCGATCGAGGTCGAGCTCGAGTCCGAGACCAAAGAACTAGAGAAGGAACTCATTGGAGAGGGCAAAGAGGAGATTCGATTGGATGGACTAGTATTATCAAAGACGCCATCATTTATAGGTGAAACGGAGAGAGATTGGATATTTCTTCGAGTCTGAAGCTCTGTGTGGTTCTCTGTTTTTTTTTTTTTTTTTTTTTTTTTTTTTTTTTTGTGGACGTTTGATGAAAGGGACGCCGACGAGATAATGATTAATTTTCCCTCCTTTTTTCTGAGGGATGAACAAATTTACGAAAAAACTCTTGGTATTTTGATAAATTACGGTGCTAGCACTGTAGAGTATATCAAATGCACGCCCTGACGCCCAGTGATTGACTGAGAGGGATCAGAGGCAAGGGCATTTTCGTAAATAGAGAGACTGTCGGCGAAAAAACGATTTGCTTGCAGCTGGGCACAAAAATCGACGGACGGATTTCAGAGTTTCTAGAATAAATTAATGAAGACTTCTAATATAATTGAATCTGATTATTCGGTTCAACGATTCTAACCCGAATCCAGATGTTTGTTCTGGTGGTAAAATTCCTGGTGAGCCCAAATGGGTGAAGTGGGCCCACAAGAGATGCTAGTTTTATTTTCGGCTGCATGAGATTATGTGCCGAAAATCATTGAGCCCCCATGACTTCATGTTCATGGAACCTTCGCAAGAACACCACAAATGTGACCTATACTCTAATTAAAAAGAAAATTGTCTCAGTTCTCTTGATTTTTGTAATATCATTGATCTAAAATACTATATTTTTTAAAATATTTATTTTTATTTTACTGATTATCTTATTATTATGTATTAACTTGATTTAAAATTCAAATTATTTTAGATAATAAATGATATTTGGCCTTATATTTATATTTAGCATTATAAGTATTATTATTTTAATTACTAACTAGTATTTTTTCTCATTACTATGTTACTATTATTATTATTACTAATATCGCTTTTTGATTATTAATATTTATTATTACTATTGTTATTATTATCATATATTTTCCTTTTCCTAGCCCATAAACCATTACCATTGAGATCCTTACCCATTAACCCAAAATCCAATCTAATTCTAAATCCTATTTTAAAATCATGACCTTAATAAAACCTAATCCTAACTACTAACTCAAGCAATTTGAACCCATCTGAAATTCTGATTTCTAAAACCCTTAATAACTTATAAAAAGTCTAAACTACTTTTTCTACCTCCAAAGAAAAATCATGACCCAACTCTCACCACCTACTTCTTTCTTTTCTCCTCAACCGGAGCATGAACAAAAGGATCTTGAAGTCTAGAGATTGGGGAACATGATGGGGGAGATCAGATCCAAATAAGTAATTTATTTTCTCAAAATTTATTTGATATATATTGTATATTAAAAATCATGTCTATACCATGATCTCCATGAATATTTTTTATACAAAAAAAAATAATCAAAAATCTAACTAAAATACATGTGAGCATGTACAATACATATCTGAATTTTTAAAACACTTTTTAAAAAATTTACAATTTAAAATTTAAAAAAAAAAAAGAAAGAGAGGTCGCTGATTTCGGCCAGGACGAGAGCAGCCTGGCCTGGGCAGGGCCTGGGCAACCTAGGCCCTGCTGGCCCGTGCAGCACAGGGCCAGGCCCTATGCTGCCACGCAAAAAAAAAAAAAAAAAAAAACAGGCCGGACCAGACCCGGCCAGGCCTGGCCTGGGTCTGGCCAGGCTACACAGGGAGGCCCAAGGAAAAAAAGGAAAAGAAAAAAAAAAGAAGAAAGGAAGAAAGCAAAAAAAAAAAGACGAATTGCATATTAAAATAATTAGTTAAAAATATCAAAAAAATAGAGAAAAATATAAATAATAGTTTACAATGCTTCTACTTTCTATGCCAAAATTTTAAACTAATACCAATATAACTTAACTCAAACCACCCACTTTAAAGCCATTTTTCTTAAATGATAAATTTAGTCCCGTTAAGTATTTTAATGGTTTAAAGCCTATTAAAATTCAATAAAAATTAAAAATCGGTTTAAACTAAACCTACTAAATTCATTAGACCCAGAGGACCATATTTCTAACCCCCAAAGTAATTAATCAAGATTAAAACCTCCTATAACTCCCAAGTAAAACATCCTTTCAAAAATCTTAACAATTTCTATTGAAATAAAACATGTAGATTATCGGGGCCTTATGATTTCAGTGCTTCGGACTTGGGATCGAGTTCAGGTGAGTGTTTCTTTTCTTTGTGTAATTTTATTTAATTTTGAACAATGTTTTCCCCTTCAATTAAATAAGAATTTTGTGATAAATGATTTGATATATCAGAAATATGTATATCAGCCGACAGCTGAGAGTCCCTCTCAGCCTGCGATGACATGGCACATTATTAGCCACACTAGAAAGGACGGCCTGCTTATTGAAACAGTTGAAATTATTAAATGCCCCTGCGATAAAAGATATTGGATATGTATAGTTTATTATTTTTTTATATTTCCGACGTTAGTCAATATTGTCACAATTATCTTTTATAATTACGACCAAACTGTGACCAACTGAATATGAATCATGCCTCTTCAAGTGCAACTTCATTAAATCACGAAACAAATTTGAATGCTTCTTTATTAAATCTTTTTTACGCAGATATCATATATTTTAGGAATGCGCCTAAGCTCGTAGTAGTTAATAAATTTTAAAAAAATTTACGCAGATATTATATATTTTAAGAATGCGCTTAAGCTCGTAGTAGTCAATAAAATAATTTCTCAATAGTTTTAAAAGCACCCTTTGTCACAGTCTACAATTATTTAATTTGTAAATTTTTATGATATGATCTGTAAGAATTTTATTGATTAGAATTTTACTGACTATATTCGAAATCAGTAAAATTCTTACAGATCATATCATAAAAATCTACAATTTAAATAATTGTAGACTGTGACAAATGGCGTTTTTAAAACTATTAAGAAATTATTTTATTGACCACTACGAGCTTAGACGCATTCCTAAAATATATAATATCTGCGTTATTTTAACTATTGAAAAATTATTTTATTGACCATTACGAGCTTAGACGCATTCTTAAAGTATATAATATCTGTGAAAAAAGATTTAATAAAAAAAACATTCAAATTTGTTTCGTGATTTGATGAAGTTGCACTTGAAGAGACATGATTCATATTCAGTTGGTCACAGTTATAAAAGATAATTGTGACAATATTGACTAACGACAGAAATATAAAAAAATAATAAACTATACAGATCTACTATCTTTTATCACAGGGACATTTAGTAATTTCAACTGTTTCAATAGGCGGGCCGTCCTTTCTAGTGTGGCTAATAATGTGCCACATCACCGCAGGCTAAGAGAGACTCTCAGCTGTCAGCTGATATACATACATACATACATACATACATACATACATATATATATATATTATATATATATATATATTACTTGCTTTATTTCATGTGATCATGTAACGCCCCGATCCCACGGATACGGAGACGTCACTGCGACGTATATACGTAGGTCAGAAAATGCCCCCACGCATATACGCTAAGCAATAAGTACAACAAGAATCAGAGTACACGACAAAGCATGATATCCATAAATATGCCAACATAAAAGTACAAGTACAAGTCATCACAAAATATGATAAAATATTACACATTACATGTATCTTTATCACAACCAAGTTCAAAAGCAAAAGATACAATATAAACGCAAAATGCTCACGAGTAGGATGAAGATCCCGTGAGTCAAAAAGAGAGATCTGGCACAAGGACTGGAGCTAATCGGTCTGCTCACTAAAGAAAGCTCGATCTTCTGTGGATGGCTCCACTTCGATCCAAGCCTCAGAACTGAATATGCAAATCCAAGGGGGTCAAGACCTCATAACAATAATCAGGCTACAGCCAAATGGCATAAGAGACATAAATAAGTAAGGGGGAACAGTAAGATAAATATCAATCAGTAGGTAATGAAAGCATAAAGAGTAAGAGTCTGAATACAATAGATCCACCGTTAATGTCTTATTATTATTACTTGTCTTACTATGATATCTAGCTATGTGACCCAGCGTCCCAGCGCACATAGATCCATATCCTAGTAAAGCAAGGTTGTTATTGGAATGCGTACATAGATCCATATCCCAGCGCACATAGATCCATATCCTAGTAAAGCAAGCTATGTGACCCAGCGTCCCAGCGCACATAGATCCACATGGTCCCTGAAGTGCCGGTAGAGCTTGATTGGTAATCCCCATTCTCCTGTGTGGACAGGCTTCAATGGAATGGTCTCGGGAACCACACACCAAGCATAATCCATTTGCCCTTCGGCAATTCTGCTGAGAATGACCCGGTTTCTGGCAAAAGTTGAGAGATAGGACCTGATTGAGCCATCTGGTAAGGAGCTGGTCTGAATGGTTGCCTGGCCTGAACCTTAGCTGCTCTGTATGGGCCTCCTCTTCCCATTGGTGGAAACGGCCTCTTCATGGCCTGATCCTCATCTGGTTCACTTGCTTCTTCTCTAGCCCACGCTCCACCTCTCGAGCTATGGTGAGAACTTCTGAATAAGTCTTCAGCTGCTGGGGCATTAGGAAAACTTGGATGTCCATCTGCAAGCCCTGCTGAAACCTACTAGCCCGCTTCTCCTCATCAGTTACCATGTACGGAGAAAAGCAGCTAAGTCTGAGAAATTCCGCGGCATACTCATCCACGGATCTATTCCCTTGCTGAAGTCTGATGAACTGCTCCTCCATGTCCTTCTGAGCAGTGGCAGGGAAGAATCTGTTGTAGAAACTCTTGGAGAATGTGTCCCAGGTGACAGGCTTCTCCAGTCTGGCCTCCTCAGCTAGCCACCAAGTCCTAACTATATCTTTTAACTGAATCTTGGCGACCTCAACTTGGTTCTCCTTTGGAACTCGAGCTGCATTCAATAAGTCTGTGGTGTCCGTCAGCCATTGCTCAGCATCCAGGGGTTTCTCTTCACCCGTGAATATGGCTGGTTGCAGCCGTCTGAAGTCCGAAACATTTCCCGGCCTCTGTTCCTTAGGGGCTGCCAACTCCTGCCGAAGAAGTTCGGTCTGTTGCTGCTGGTTCTCCATCATGGTTTGAATCACCTCAGAATGTCCACATTCTCTCCCGCGGGTCCATTCGATGCTTGTCCGGAATGGTTTCGTCCCGTCCTTCTCTCCATACCGAATTGGGATAAGATAACTGGAATTGAAAAAATGGAAGGAGTTAGGACACAAGGGAAGGAGTCAAGAAGGGATCAAGAAGGACTGGATAACTTTGTACATTGTAGTTGGCAATAGCAAATTACTGGAATTTGCTGCTTGATTGTACTATAGGTGTGAGAGCCTAGGCTCTGATACCAACCTGTAACGCCCCGATCCCACGGATACGGAGACGTCACTGCGACGTATATACGTAGGTCAGAAAATGCCCCCACGCATATACGCTAAGCAATAAGTACAACAAGAATCAGAGTACACGACAAAGCATGATATCCATAAATATGCCAACATAAAAGTACAAGTACAAGTCATCACAAAATATGATAAAATATTACACATTACATGTATCTTTTATCACAACCAAGTTCAAAAGCAAAAGATACAATATAAACGCAAAATGCTCACGAGTAGGATGAAGATCCCGTGAGTCAAAAAGAGAGATCTGGCACAAGGACTGGAGCTAATCGGCCTGCTCACTAAAGAAAGCTCGATCTTCTGTGGATGGCTCCACTTCGATCCAAGCCTCAGAACCTGAATATGCAAATCCAAGGGGGTCAAGACCTCATAACAATAATCAGGCTACAGCCAAATGGCATAAGAGACATAAATAAGTAAGGGGGAACAGTAAGATAAATATCAATCAGTAGGTAATGAAAGCATAAAGAGTAAGAGTCTGAATACAATAGATCCACCGTTAATGTCTTATTATTATTACTTGTCTTACTATGATATCTAGCTATGTGACCCAGCGTCCCAGCGCACATAGATCCATATCCTAGTAAAGCAAGGTTGTTATTGGAAACCAGCGGTTTATCGACGAACTATGTTTACAGTGGGTCCCGTGCATGCCCGGGACCACGGTCCAGGGTGTTCCGTTGCTTGGTAACGGAACCAGCCGCAAGGCCTAACAGGAGGGACTTATGTATGCCCTTTGTCATGACAGTATTCAGGAAGAGGGAGCAAGCACTCCCCTCGGTCCCCTGGAGGCCCTCAGGTTAGACCGGAATATGATTGTACAATATACCTAATGCCACTGTAAACACGAACACATATCGATATCCGTATGTTTTCCCCCGACCCATATGTAAGTTGGTCCATTTTATACGAAAGTCAAGTGTATCATGCTTGGTTCAAGTGATGGCATGATAAGTGGTGATATTCATATTTAACAAGTTATGAAGCGATGATATGTAATAACAAGTCATGAAGTAATATGAGATAATGTCCATCAAGTAACATGTCACGTAGTACCAGTTATGAAGCATGAACAGGAATAATATGTCACACATGTATCAAAGGTAAAATCCAAATTCAGATAGGAAATCAACTAAGTCAGACATTCAGAGTTAGTCGACTAGGTGGAAGGATTAGTCGACTAATAGGGGTCTTAAGTCGACTAACAGTCTAGATGAGTCGACTAAAACTGGGTTCCAGAGAGTTGTAATTCTGTTTCAGGAAAAGTTAGTCGACTAGGGTTGTAAGGGTAGTCGACTAACAGGGACTACTAGTCGACTAACGGATACTTAAGTCGACTAAGTCTGTGATACAGAGAGTTGATGTTTATTTCAGGAAAACAGGAGTCGACTAGGGAGGAATGGGTAGTCGACTAGGGGTCCTAAGTCGACTAATATTTTGGATGAGTCGACTGGAACCGAGAGTTGGGTTTTCTGGTTCAGGAAAGATTAGTCGACTATTAATAAGAATAAGTCGACTAGAACTGTGTTTCCAGAGAAGTTATGTTTCAGAACAGGTGGGTTAGTCGACTAATTCCTAGGTTAAGTCGACTAATCGTGGGAAAAACTGGGTACGAATTAGGGTTTTGTTGGTTGTGTTTGATGGTCTAAAAATACGATTCTTATGGCACAAGTGTACATGAATTGACAACACAAGTATATAAAGAAGTTGTCTAGTCTTGGTGAGTAAAAATACTCACAAGGATTGGTTATGTGAAGCTTGATCTAAGGTGATAAATCCGACGAAGAGAGAGATGATCCCCAATCCAAAAGAAGTGGCTTGATTGAGGTTGAAGATGAAGATCTTGTTGATGCTTGAGATGGAGATGAAGAAGACCTAGGTGCTTTTGGAGTTAGGGTTTGAGTTTGAGATGGAGAAGGAAGAGGTGAGGGCTACTTCTTTGGTGGAATGAAGAAAAAGGAAAAGAAATGTAAGGGATATGTTTATATAGGATTTTGATTTTGTAAAGGAGGTGTAAATAAGGTAATTGAGAGGGGGTTTTTGTGTAAATAGGGGAGGGGATGAGTGTCCCTCTTCTTGGCCACTTGGCCGGCCATGGGAGAGAGAGAGAGAGATGCATTAAATGAGGAAGTAGGTGGGAGTTGGTGGAATTTTGGAGAAAGTGGAATTATTGAAAAATTGGAAAATGGAAAAGCTTGTGGTTGTGGAGGAAGGAAGGAAAT
This sequence comes from Agave tequilana, assembly GCA_038442645.1. Classification (NCBI taxonomy): domain Eukaryota; kingdom Viridiplantae; phylum Streptophyta; class Magnoliopsida; order Asparagales; family Asparagaceae; genus Agave; species Agave tequilana. Next base: position 29,185 of record JAVJIF010026162.1, on the reverse strand, counting down.
TAAGAAAAAGGAAAAAGGAAAAGAAATTATAAATGAAAATATTTTCTCTTGGATTTAAAATTTAAAAATGTTGAAAAGACAATTCCCGGGTTTAAGTCGAGGATGCGGAAAACATTTCGGAAAATACCGAAATCGTCGAAATTCAAGTATCTCGGAACGACTCGCAAAATTTACTAAAAATCAAGAATATTATTTTAAGACTCATGGTGTGAATTCGTTTGGAGAAATAATTTATAGTTTTAAAACTAAAAATCCCGGAATCAGTTATCTACCGACTCCGTTGGAATTTTCATAAATTCATAAAATTCTCAGAAAAAGTATTTAGATAGAAAATATGATTCTAAGAAATAAAGTCTAAAGGACCTTCTAGAAATTTCTAACTCTTTGTGAATAAAAAATCCGAGAATCGATCAGCGGCACTGGTCGACACCGGTTTTGAAAATATTTAATTAAATTCAGAAAAATTCCAAAAAATCATAGAAAATATATAATATTGGAAAATGATTTTAAAACTGAAATCGGTCAAATACAGGAAGTAAATCGAAAAATACGATCGAAAAACTGAATACGCAACTAAGTACGTATTCCGGGAACGGGGTATTACAATCCATCCACCTTACAAAAATTTCGTCCTCGAAATTTCATAAAGTGAAAGGTGACGGTAAGGAAGGATAACAGGAAGTGAAAGGCAGTAATAAAGAAGGATGAGAAGAAAGAGTTTTACCAATCAAGATGTGAAGAGTTGCGGATAACGCTCACGGATAACATCCTCTCGTTCCCATGTGGCCTCTCCTGGCGCATGTCTGTCCAAGACACCAACACTAATGGTATGGCTTATTCTTCAATGACTTGACACTTCTGTCCAAAATGGCCATCGGTTGCTCTTGATATGACAAATCCGGTTGTAGTTCCAGTTCGGAGTGATCCAGGATATGACTATCATCCTTCACATACTTCCTCAGCTGTGATACGTGGAATACATTGTGAACTCCGTCCAAAGATGGCGGTAACGCCAACCTGTAAGACACATCTCCCACTCGGTCCAAGATCTCGAATGGGCCGATATATCTCGGACTAAGCTTCCCACGAGTACCGAACCGGATTACTCCCTTTGTAGGTGATATCTTCAAAAACACATGATCCCTGTCTGGAATTCCAATGGCCTTCTCAGTGTGTCTGCCCAACTCTTCTGCCGACTCTGAGCTGCCCTGAGGTGATCTCTGATAATCCTGACTTTCTTGTTGTCTGAATCAGGATCTCCGGCCCCAAAAGTCTCCTCTCACCGACTTCATCCCAACAAATCGGTGACCTACACTTTCTTCCATACAATGCTTCAAAAGGTGCCATCTTGATACTTGCCTGATAGCTGTTATTATAAGAAAATTCAGCCAAATGAAGATGGTCTTCCCATGATCCCTGGAATTCAATCATGCAGGCCCGCAAACATATCTTCAAGAATCTGGATAGTCCTCTCAGATTGTCCGTCTGTCTGAGGATGATATGAAGTACTGAATTTCAGACGAGTCCCTAGACTTTCTTGGAGGCTTTCCCAGAAATGAGATCTGAATCTGGTGTCTCTGTCTGATACAATACTAACTGGAACTCCATGCAGACGAACTATCTCCTTCATGTACTTGTCTGCCAGAACCTCTGTTGTCTGACCTACCCTGAATGGTATGAAGTGAGCTGATTTGGTGAGGCGATCAATGATTACCCACACAGCATTATTACCTTTAGGACTGCGAGGCAATGCCGTGACAAAATTCATGGTGATGTGCTCCCACTTCCACTCAGGTATCGGTAAAGGTTGTAGAAGTCCAGCTGTCCTCTGATGCTCTATCTTTATCTGCTGACAAACCAAGCACTTGGCAACATACTGGGCTATCTCCCTCTTCATAGCATTCCACCAAAACTGCTTCTTCAAGTCTTGGTACATCTTGTTTCCCCCTGGGTGTATGGAATATGCTGAACTGTGTGCTTCTGCTAGAATCTTCTGTCGAACTTCTCCTTGGGGAACACAAATCCTGCTGCCAAAATATAATGCACCATCCGGATGAATACTGATATCAGTCCTCAATCCAGCCTCTACTTGAGCTCGGAATTGCTGTAATCTGGGGTCTTCCTTTGAGCTTCCTTGATCTCATCTATCAATGTTGACTGAATCTACAAGGTCATGAACTGTCCTGCCTTATCAACTCCTTGTACCAACATTAAGTCCAATCTGATGATGTCTTGAATCAACTCCTTCTGCTGAGTAAGTTGGACAAGCACTCTATTCTCTGGCTTCCTGCTCAGTGCATCCGGCACTGTATTGACCTTGCCTGGATGATATTGCAAGTCTATATCATAGTCCGCCATCAACTCTAGCCACCGCCTCTGCCTCATGTTCAACTCCTTCTGTGAGAAAATATACTTGAGGCTCTTGTGATCCGTGTATATCAACACCTTATCTCCCAGAAGATAATGCCTCCAGATCTTCAAGGCAAAAATAACAGCTGCTAGTTCCAAGTCATGAGTTGGGTAATTCCGCTCATGAGTCTTCAGTTGCCTGGATGCATAAGCTATGACATGATCATGTTGCATAAGTACACACCCCAGGCCTTTTCCTGATGCATCACTGAATATGACCATCCCTCCTTTTCCTGAGGGAGTCCTCAAGATTGGAGCTGAAATGAGTCTCTGCTTCAGTCGCTCAAAAGCTGCAGTACATTCCTCTGTCCATATGAACCTTCTCCTTTCGGGTGAGCTTGGTCAACGGGGCTGCAATCCTAGAGAAATCTTGGACAAAGCGTCGGTAATATCCGGCTAGTCCCAGAAAACTCTTAATCTCAGTCACCGTCCTCGGAATTGGCCAATCCTTCACTGCCTGGACTTTGCTGGGATCAACTGAAATTTCTTCCGCTGAAACAATGTGTCCAAGGAAGGCTATACGGTCCAACCAGAAATCACACTTGCTCTTCTTAGCATGAAGCTGCTCCTGCTGAAGAGTCTGCAATACAATCCTCAAGTGTTCTGCATGTTCCCTGTTGCTCTTTGAATAGATCAAGATGTCATCTATAAAAACAACTACAAACTGATCCAAATAGGGCGAGAACACTCTGTTCATCAAATCCATGAAAACTGAAGGGGCATTGGTGACTCCGAAAGGCATAACTAGAAACTCATAGTGGCCATAACGGGTCCTGAATGCCGTCTTCGGAATATCCTCCTTCCTCACCCTTAGCTGATGGTAACCCGACTGTAAATCTAATTTAGAGAATACTCGGGCTCCATGAAGCTGATCAAACAGGTCATCAATCCTGGGTAAGGGATACTTGTTCTTGATGGTAACTTTGTTCAATTCCCTATAATCAATACAAAGTCTCTTACCACCATCCTTCTTGTTTGCCAATAATACTGGAGCTCCCCATGGTGAAGTGCTGGCCGAATCAATCCCTTATCAGAGTATTCCTGCAGCTGCTTCTTCAAAATCTCTAACTCCGTAGGTGCCATCCTGTACGGAGCCTTGGATATAGGAGCTGTTCCAGGCACAGTATCAATAGAAAACTCAATCATCCTTTCAGGTGGCAGTCCTGAGATCTCAGCAAACACTCCTGGAAATTCATCCCACACCGGTACTCCCTTCTGAACCTCCGAGGCAGTCATCCGAGTCTTTCTCTTAGTAGACTTCACTTCTCCACTGAATTGGAACTCCGGTTGAAGAGGGATCCTGAAAATAATCTTCTTCTCCCTACAATCAATAACTGCATGGTACTGACTGAGCCAGGTCATGCCTAAGATTACGTCGTACCCTTTGGTGTCTAGTACGAGCATATCTATGGCCAAGGTCTTATCACAAAGTTCTACTGGACAATCAGTACAAACTCTAGAAGATACGACTACTCCATTCCCAGTACTAATATCCCATTTGTGGTCTAAAGATCTAACAGGTATAGAATGCAATGCCACAAAATGGTCTGAGATAAAACAATGGGAAGCACCGGAATCAAAGAGAGCGAGGACAGGTTTAGAATGAACTCTGATGGTACCTGTTATCACCTCCCCAGATGTCTCAGCCTCTGCTGCTGACAAATTATATGCTTGCCCCCTTCCACGCCCTGCTGCAGTCCTAGCTCCTCTCTGAACTGGGCGAATAGCTTGCTGTGAAGGAGGGGGAGGAGCTCTCCTCATCACTGGTCCCTGGTCCTCTGTCCAAGTGGCCCTGGAAGTGATCTCTGTCCATATGGTCCCTGAAGTGCCGGTAGAGCTTGATTGGTAATCCCCATTCTCCTGTGTGGACAGGCTTCAATGGAATGGTCTCGGGAACCACACACCAAGCATAATCCATTTGCCCTTCGGCAATTCTGCTGAGAATGACCGGTTTCTGGCAAAAGTTGCAGATAGGACCTGATTGAGCCATCTGGTAAGGAGCTGGTCTGAATGGTTGCCTGGCCTGAACCTTAGCTGCTCTGTATGGGCCTCCTCTTCCCATTGGTGGAAACGGCCTCTTCATGGCCTGATTCCTCATCTGGTTCACTTGCTTCTTCTCTAGCCCACGCTCCACCTCTCGAGCTATGGTGAGAACTTCTGAATAAGTCTTCAGCTGCTGGGGCATTAGGAAAACTTGGATGTCCATCTGCAAGCCCTGCTGAAACCTACTAGCCCGCTTCTCCTCATCAGTTACCATGTACGGAGAAAAGCAGCTAAGTCTGAGAAATTCCGCGGCATACTCATCCACGGATCTATTCCCTTGCTGAAGTCTGATGAACTGCTCCTCCATGTCCTTCTGAGCAGTGGCAGGGAAGAATCTGTTGTAGAAACTCTTGGAGAATGTGTCCCAGGTGACAGGCTTCTCCAGTCTGGCCTCCTCAGCTAGCCACCAAGTCCTAGCTATATCTTTTAACTGAATCTTGGCGACCTCAACTTGGTTCTCCTTTGGAACTCGAGCTGCATTCAATAAGTCTGTGGTGTCCGTCAGCCATTGCTCAGCATCCAGGGGTTTCTCTTCACCCGTGAATATGGCTGGTTGCAGCCGTCTGAAGTCCGAAACATTTCCCGGCCTCTGTTCCTTAGGGGCTGCCAACTCCTGCCGAAGAAGTTCGGTCTGTTGCTGCTGGTTCTCCATCATGGTTTGAATCACCTCAGAATGTCCACATTCTCTCCCGCGGGTCCATTCGATGCTTGTCCGGAATGGTTTCGTCCCGTCCTTCTCTCCATACCGAATTGGGATAAGATAACTGGAATTGAAAAAATGGAAGGAGTTTAGGACACAAGGGAAGGAGTCAAGAAGGGATCAAGAAGGACTGGATAACTTTGTACATTGTAGTTGGCAATAGCAAATTACTGGAATTTGCTGCTTGATTGTACTATAGGTATGAGAGCCTAGGCTCTGATACCAACCTGTAACGCCCCGATCCCACGGATACGGAGACGTCACTGCGACGTATATACGTAGGTCAGAAAATGCCCCCACGCATATACGCTAAGCAATAAGTACAACAAGAATCAGAGTACACGACAAAGCATGATATCCATAAATATGCCAACATAAAAATACAAGTACAAGTCATCACAAAATATGATAAAATATTACACATTACATGTATCTTTTATCACAACCAAGTTCAAAAGCAAAAGATACAATATAAACGCAAAATGCTCACGAGTAGGATGAAGATCCCGTGAGTCAAAAAGAGAGATCTGGCACAAGGACTGGAGCTAATCGGCCTGCTCACTAAAGAAAGCTCGATCTTCTGTGGATGGCTCCACTTCGATCCAAGCCTCAGAACCTGAATATGCAAATCCAAGGGGGTCAAGACCTCATAACAATAATCAGGCTACAGCCAAATGGCATAAGAGACATAAATAAGTAAGGGGGAACAGTAAGATAAATATCAATCAGTAGGTAATAAAAGCATAAAGAGTAAGAGTCTGAATACAATAGATCCACCGTTAATGTCTTATTATTATTACTTGTCTTACTATGATATCTAGCTATGTGACCCAGCGTCCCAGCGCACATAGATCCATATCCTAGTAAAGCAAGGTTGTTATTGGAAACCAGCGGTTTATCGACGAACTATGTTTACAGTGGGTCCCGTGCATGCCCGGGACCACGGTCCAGGGTGTTCCGTTGCTTGGTAACGGAACCAGCCGCAAGGCCTAACAGGAGGGACTTATGTATGCCCTTTGTCATGACAGTATTCAGGAAGAGGGAGCAAGCACTCCCCTCGGTCCCCTGGAGGCCCTCAGGTTAGACCGGAATATGATTGTACAATATACCTAATGCCACTGTAAACACGAAACACATATCGATATCCGTATGTTTTCCCCCGACCCATATGTAAGTTGGTCCATTTTATACGAAAGTCAAGTGTATCATGCTTGGTTCAAGTGATGGCATGATAAGTGGTGATATTCATATTTAACAAGTTATGAAGCGATGATATGTAATAACAAGTCATGAAGTAATATGAGATAATGTCCATCAAGTAACATGTCACGTAGTACCAGTTATGAAGCATGAACAGGAATAATATGTCACACATGTATCAAAGGTAAAATCCAAATTCAGATAGGAAATCAACTAAGTCAGACATTCAGAGTTAGTCGACTAGGTGGAAGGATTAGTCGACTAATAGGGGTCTTAAGTCGACTAACAGTCTAGATGAGTCGACTAAAACTGGGTTCCAGAGAGTTGTAATTCTGTTTCAGGAAAAGTTAGTCGACTAGGGTTGTAAGGGTAGTCGACTAACAGGGACTACTAGTCGACTAACGGATACTTAAGTCGACTAAGTCTGTGATACAGAGAGTTGATGTTTTATTTCAGGAAAACAGGAGTCGACTAGGGAGGAATGGGTAGTCGACTAGGGGTCCTAAGTCGACTAATATTTGGATGAGTCGACTGGAACCGAGAGTTGGGTTTTCTGGTTCAGGAAAGATTAGTCGACTATTAATAAGAATAAGTCGACTAGAACTGTGTTTCCAGAGAAGTTATGTTTCAGAACAGGTGGGTTAGTCGACTAATTCCTAGGTTAAGTCGACTAATCGTGGGAAAAACTGGGTACGAATTAGGGTTTTGTTGGTTGTGTTTGTTGGTCTAAAAATACGATTCTTATGGCACAAGTGTACATGAATTGACAACACAAGTATATAAAGAAGTTGTCTAGTCTTGGTGAGTAAAAATACTCACAAGGATTGGTTATGTGAAGCTTGATCCAAGGTGATAAATCCGACGAAGAGAGAGATGATCCCCAATCCAAAAGAAGTGGCTTGATTGAGGTTGAAGATGAAGATCTTGTTGATGCTTGAGATGGAGATGAAGAAGACCTAGGTGCTTTTGGAGTTAGGGTTTGAGTTTGAGATGGAGAAGGAAGAGGTGAGGGCTACTTCTTTGGTGGAATGAAGAAAAAGGAAAAGAAATGTAAGGGATATGTTTATATAGGATTTTGATTTTGTAAAGGAGGTGTAAATAAGGTAATTGAGAGGGGGTTTTGTGTAAATAGGGGAGGGGATGAGTGTCCCTCTTCTTGGCCACTTGGCCGGCCATGGGGGAGAGAGAGAGAGATGCATTAAATGAGGAAGTAGGTGGGAGTTGGTGGAATTTTGGAGAAAGTGGAATTATTGAAAAATTGGAAAATGGAAAAGCTTGTGGTTGTGGAGGAAGGAAGGAAATTAAGAAAAAGGAAAAAGGAAAAGAAATTATAAATGAAAATATTTTCTCTTGGATTTAAAATTTAAAAATGTTGAAAAGACAATTTCCGGGTTTAAGTCGAGGATGCGGAAAACATTTCGGAAAATACCGAAATCGTCCGAAATTCAAGTATCTCGGAACGACTCGCAAAATTACTAAAAATCAAGAATATTATTTTAAGACTCATGGTGAAATTCGTTTGGAGAAATAATTTATAGTTTTAAAACTAAAAATCCCGGAATCAGTTATCTACCGACTCCGTTGGAATTTTCATAAATTCATAAAATTCTCAGAAAAAGTATTTAGATAGAAAATATGATTCTAAGAAATAAAGTCTAAAGGACCTTCTAGAAATTCCTAACTCTTTGTGAATAAAAAATCCGAGAATCGATCAGCGGCACTGGTCGACACCGGTTTTGAAAATATTTAATTAAATTCAGGAAAATTCCAGAAAATCATAGAAAATATATAATATTGGAAAATGATTTTTAAAACTGAAATCGGTCAAATACAGGAAGTAAATCGAAAAATACGATCGAAAAACTGAATACGCAACTAAGTACGTATTCTGGGAACGGGGTATTACAGATCATTTACTTTATTTTACCTGTATGAGTACATGTATCATTTCATGTGATTATCTGACTTATTTTACCAGCGTGATTACATGTATTCCTTCATGAGACATCAGTTAGTGCTATCCTATTTAGTTCGTTCATATGAGTGTTTATCAATATCATTACATTTGTGGAGGATTATTATTTTGATTCTAGGTTAGTTGTCGTACACCTTAGACTACGACTTGGATTGATTTGATATTTGGCCTAATTCATATTTGCACACTTATTTGAGGTATTTTTCAGACATTTATTTAATGATACTTCAGACGAGAATTCATTTGGACAATGAACATGGATTAAATAAGATGTTGCCTTAAGATTGATTTATCTTGATGCTTGAATTTATATATGGACCTAGAGATCAACTTGAGATTTACATGGGATCTTTATTCATATTTAGATGAGATCAATAATAGTTGGATTTTGATCATATGGGAGAATACCTTAACTTGATTTTTGATCTATCATATAATACTGTTTGAATTATTAGTTGAAAGTATTTTATTTGGATCTATTCGCTGATCAATTATCTGAATAATGATGTTCATTGATATTGATGATTGGATACAGAGACTTTCTAGATTTCATGTAGCTTGAGGATATCTCGCTCTTTAGTTATTATCTTGATTGGGAACGGAAATATTGGTGATGTAATTTAAACTATAATTATATTTAGATCTTGGATTTGACTGGTTCATGATGGTAGTTATACGACTTGATATCTAAGTGGCATTATCAGTAAATTTGATTATTCTTATTGATGGTAAAACAGGTGAGAGTGTAGTTAGATATTGATGATTGATTAATTTAGAGATTCTTTAATAAAAGAACGAGATATTGGACTTGGATTTGTTAGTAGACTCGATTGAGTTGGGGTTGACCTTGGGTTGAGGAGTAAACGTAGATTGTTTGACCTGACCTAGTGGCATGTATATACATAATTGACTAGTTACTTGAATTTCTAGATCTTGTGTTTGAACTTAATGAAAGTGAGAGTGTATGATAGTCTTAATTAAGATTGGATAGTGATGATTGGTTGGATATAAATGAGTATGTATTTTATATATTGAGACTGGGATACATCAATGACTTTGAGGATCTGAGTTGATTAAATATTTTGCCCGGATTATTCTATTCATGCCAGCAGGTCATTACTTATTTTGAATACCATGATTTACCTGAAGAACTTAACTGATTATACATGACATTTACCTGATAACTATAAGTCCATGTTACTATAATTGCTAGGAAAAATATTGTATACAGTAACAATACTCTCATGTTATACTTGTTACATGTCCTGTTATATCGGTGTCCTGTTCACTGACATTATATATCCTGTTATAGCGGTATCCTGATTACACATGTTGATGTTGTTACCCACCGACTTATCCCAGTGGTCTAGGTAATATGTACATTAAATAATTTGATAATCTAAATAACCTGATATTAAACAACTTACACTGGGATTGGGAAAATTGATGGAGGAGACAACGTCTGTATTTTGGGTGGACCTAAGATATAGGTTGCGCAGCCAAAAGAGGGTTCTACTGCAGGGTTACCGTAGGGTGACTGGCACCCCGTCCTATTCTTATTCCTGTTGTACATGTTCCTGACTACGTCGTAGGGCCTGGTTCAGCGCTAGGAGTTTGGGTCGTGGTCCCGGGTATATATGGGACCCACCTAAGTATGGATAATGTCTCCAACTGATCAGTTTCAGTAACTTAGGACCCTAATTGACATGTGTAATAGGCGTAGTATGGGATGCGTCCATCACATGCGGCAAGTGGTATTCGCTGACATAATAATAATAAACTGATCATAATGTACTGTAATTGGCTTGTGCATTGGCCTCTATATGATTGTTATTACCAAGATAGGATTTCTTGGTAGCGGCAAGGAAAACATGCAAGCGTAGGATTTTAGGTACATACTCATCCTAAATTTCCACATGTCAATGTTGGAGACATCAAACATGGGAGGAGTCAAGCAATCCATGAGAGTGTGTAAATAATATACGTGTGCAAATGCAAATGATAGATTAGCAAAATCAAGATCACACTCCTAAGTGGTTAAACCTAATATCAGGAGTGTAGGCTCTTATACCAATTGAAAATACACCTAGAGGAGGGGTGAATAGGTGTACGGCTAATCTAATGAACAAAATGCGGAAATTAAAACTTAATTGCAACACACTTAATGTAACCAACAAGTGTAACCGAATTCCCGGTGAAAGGCTCTGGATTAACTCCTCTTGATTCCTCAGAATAAGAGTTGAGGTGCTATATGAAGCTCTCGTGGTTAAACACAAGTGAGGCACACAAACAAACACAACCAAGCATATAAGTATGATATAACAATATGAATCAATGCAAGGCACGATATAAAAGATAGAGAGTTAGAGAAAGTGGATAAATCGCAAACACACGGATATATTTCGAGGTTCGAGCACACAGCTCTACGTCCCCACCTTCACACAGAAGGATTTCTACTAACTTGTCCACACAGGACTTCCCACACAGGGAAACCTCCAATGAGGATTTGGGGCAATACAATAACCGGGAGTACACAACTCCTCTCTTAAATACAACACAACCTATACACTTAGAGGTTAGGCACAAAGCCACTCAAACACAATCACCTCACACTTGAGGGATGGGCACAAAGCCAATCAACTAATCAACCTCTCACTAGAGGGATAGGGCACAAAGCCACCACTCCAATAATCAACCTCTACACAAGAGGGATATCACAAATTAGGAGGGTTTACAACTTAGTGATCACAAAGACCACAAACAACTTCTTTCTCACTAAACAAAGATCCTAATAGATATGATAGATAGATAAGCTCAAGTGTGAGAAAACAAAGTGTTTTGAACAAAAAAAATCACTTGGGAAAAACTCCAAATAGATATAGAATTTTTAGATCAAAAACCAATTTCCAAAAGACTATTTTCTTTGAATTATCGAACTCTTTAAAAACAAATAGAGAATAAGAATTTTGAACCCAAAAACTTTTTGCTGAAAAAACACTTAAGGAGTATGAAATTTTTCTCTCTAAAAATCTTGTACAAAACCAACTCTTGAATGGGGTATATATAGCCCTCAAGAGAATCTGCTCGTTGGCAGCTGACAAGGCCCAGATTGGCCTTCCAATCGACCGGCCAACGGTCAAAAAATCGACCTGTGAGCCTGCCGGCCGACCGCCCAGTCGACCGCGCCCAGAATCAGAGAGCAACGGCTCTCTGGTCGGTCGACTGCCCGGTCGACCGGGCCAACCCGAGAGTGGGTTGACTTCAGTCGGTCGACCGCTCGGTCGACCGGCCAAACAAGCTGGCCTGCATGCACGTCCTTGTGCACGTCGGCCGACCAGTACGGTCGACCGACCACTGGTCCGGTCGACCGTCCCGGTCGACCGCCAGGGCCTGGCAGATCTGGTTATAGGATTTAAAAAACTGGTCTTTTGGCTTAGATAAAATCCCATAAAATCTCTAAAAATCTACAAAAATAGTTTCAGTATAATACTTTGATATACAAATATGTTTGAGTAAAATCAAATCATGTTACAAATATTTTAAACTATTTTTGTAACTTAGAAATTTTGTGGAAAACCAAAATCCGTATTTTCCAAAACTTAGATTTTGAAATGGAAATCCGATTTTTCCAAAACACATCCAAATACAAAATCATGATATTTAAACAACTTTTAAGCATGTTGTATATGGATATAATCCAATATACATATAAAGATATATATCAATATTTTTGATATTAAATCCGAAAATAAGTTTTGTTAAAATACAAAACCCAAGAATATGAATAGGTTATCGAAATAAGATTTCTAAGAATATGAAGCATATATGTATATAGAACAAATCTAATATACATTAAACCATGTAAACTTATTTTGATTCTATCTATTCATGAAAACTAAGATCGGTTAAACCAAAAACCAAAAACCAATAAACATGAAACGTGTGTGTGTTGTGAACTTGAGCATACCACACTATCTAATCTTTAACAATGAATCTAAACTATAAACTACCAATGTACCGAAGTCTTCTTGTAGAGCTCCGTCTCCAAGTCGACTCGATCCAAACGTGATCCACCGAGCTTGACTCCAACGAGTGCTAGATAAGAACTTTGACGCTCGAGCTCTTGAATCACCAGTGAAAGCTCCAAAACACCTTTGTAGAAGCTAATCACCTACTAATATCTTGGTTAAGTATCTGAAACTAAATATCACAAGATTATTAGTAAACTATAACTACATGAGTTAATCATCATCAAAAATAGAGTGGAAGGCCTCTGGGCCAACAGCTTTATGAATAGAGTTTTCCATATCACAAACAGTTAAATTAAGACAATGAGAACCATATGGCATTTAAAATGCTTTAGAGTTTATGTCAAGCACTTGCACACCTATATTTTTTCATTTCATATTAGATTCATTATCATAGCCCTGCCCTCTCACATATCACTATCAAGACCATAATAATTTTGTACATCTTACAATTCATTAAAAAGTGCTAATCCAGATATATCAACCACATTAAAAATTTACAAAAAGTACTCTTCTATTTTTATTGGAGTATTTGAAACTTCAAGACATCTTATTATTAATGTTATTTGCTCTTGTGACTTGCATCGGGAGTACAATCAATGATTATTGAAAAATTCTCTGTCTTTTTTATTTTTTTTTCTATAATTGCATTTTTTTACTTTGGATGCTAATATTTCTATCAACTCATTATGAATTTTGTGGCTAAGATAACAATAATGAATACTTTTATCTTGAATGAGATGAAAATGATGTTACATTACCAGATGAAACTCTGCAATCATTTCAAATAAACCTAAAAAGTTTCCATTAAATTCTTCATAATTTTTTTTTATTTCTTCCACGAAATGCCAAGTTATGTGTAGCAAGACACTTGCCAATAGCAATTATTCTAATTATTACATGCTATCAATATAGTGTATCTTTCTTAATTAGCTCTTGTATTTCTTTATCAGTTGTTCCATTATTTCAATCTAATTTATAACTCAACCCAAGCTCTCAAAATTAAGGTGTTCAACAGTTGTTTTATATTGTTTAAGCTTCTCACTAAGATGTTTTCAGTCAAAAATTTCTTCACCTACCAAATTGACTTTTAATTTGCAATTTTTTAAACAATTTACAACAAAAATAAAGTTTTTTATCTAACTACTTTGAGTAGACTAGCCACATTCTATCTTGAGTCTCACCATTTGGTAAAACTCGAGCATAATGTTTAAAGAAAAATGTATATTGATTTTATCCATAGAATAATTTTATTATCTCTAGTAAGACTTTTTTCTACAAGTAAATATCTCAATTTTTTTATCAAGATTATCCCACATTCTTGAATCATTAATGCACATTCAATATTGATTTTGGGCATTAAAATTCATTGATAACATGTTCATTGTCGCAAAGAAAAGAATGATCATGAGTTTCATTATTTTCATTTTTACCTAATCCTTGATCAGAAATTTGTTCATTGACATTATTCTCCCCCTCTACTAATTGTTCTGTGTGAATTTATTGTTTAGACTCATTCTCAATCAAATTTTCTTGTGTAGCATTATCTTTCTAGAAAAATATTTATTTAGTTATTCTCTTAAACTCCCTTAAACTTTGAGTACTCTTTTTTTCATTTTTCATCTTTAATCTTTTTAATATTCAAAGAGTTCTTTGCTAGATATTATTTAGTTTTTATAACACAAGCAATAACATCAAAATTCTCAACAATCTAACAGATAAGACTAGAATCTATAGCAATACAATCAATAGTCAAATATAGAATAATATTGAACTTTAAGAATTTAACAAAATATCTAATCAATAAGGAATAATTAGACTTAATTTTGAGCTTCTTTTTTTCAACTTCAAACTTCCATGTTTCAATTGATTAAGTAGCAATAAACTCTGTCAAAAAAATTAATATTAATTAGTGAAGAAATCTAAAAATTAATATAAGCCAATAAATATGTCTAAAAAATTAATATTGCATTGTAATCCTAAAAAATTAATATGACTTCCAAATAGTTATTCTTCAAGTAATTAACAATTTTTTGGCTATAGATTAATAATTTCTATCTAATGATCTTAAAATTAAAAAAAAAAGCAAAAATAATTAACAAATATGTCACAGAATGTTTTAATAATTGAAGTTCAACCCCTTGGAACTTCCCGGTAACTAATTCTTCTCCAGTTCTCCTTCATGTCCGCCAAACTCCTCTATACCTTTTCCATTCTCTACAGAAGTCAAGTAATCCTTTTACATATCGAAACTTTTTCGCCTGTCACTGTTTAGTGTATCTTGACAACTTCACCTACTAGCTACTGCTAAATTTCTCAAGCCTAAGAGATGTGACAAGGGATATTTTATAGCAACAGATGGCAGGGAATTATTGTGTTAAAACAACTGCTGGTTAATCTAAGAAATCTATGCATAACAATAATATATATTAATATTTGTTTTTGGGATAGGGATGTTTGACTAATTCTAGCTAGGGACCATATATATGATAATGATGTGGGTGAAAGGCATGTATATAGCTGATATAAATCCAGTACTGATATTTGATGAATACAAGTTAACATCAGAATAAACTATGATATCATCAGACTTTTGGCACTACAATTGTGTTAACATAATTGTCATGATTTGCTTAGGGAATACCTGCCATATTAAATTCTTCTGATTCACTCCCATTTCTAATTCGCTCCCCAAAATAATTATTAATTAATATGGATAACCAATGAGGCATTATTCTCTGTACACACACACGACAAAGCAAAAAAAAAGGGAGGTTAACTGATCAGTAACCTTCATGAAAGTACACCTAGAGGGGGTGAATAGGTGTATGGTTAATCTAATGATAAATGATGCGGAATTAAAAACTAATCAACATACTTAGT
The DNA here is from genome assembly GCA_038442645.1 of Agave tequilana. Lineage (NCBI taxonomy): Eukaryota > Viridiplantae > Streptophyta > Magnoliopsida > Asparagales > Asparagaceae > Agave > Agave tequilana. The sequence continues at coordinate 13,947 of JAVJIF010026162.1, read as the reverse complement.
GTAACTAAAGAGTGTAGCAGAATTCTCAGTGATGAGCTCTGGACTATCTCCTCTAAATTCCTCTAAATAAGAGTTGAAGTGCTATTTGAAGCTTTGTATATTTAACACAAGTATGAGCACACACAATCAATATCAAGCACATATGTATGATATAAACAATATGAAACAATGCAAAGTATAAAAGAGAGAGTTTAGAGATAGTGGATCAAACACAAACATTAAGATATGTTTCGAGATTCGAGGCACTGCTCTACGTCCCCGCTTTCTCACAAAAGGATTTTCACTAATGTGTCCACACTGGACTTCCCACATAGGAAACCTTCACGGAGGATTTTGGTAATACAATTTTGGAGTATACAACTCCTCTCTCAAACAATAACCTCTACACAAGAGGTAAGGCGCCACACAAGATCAACCTCTCAATAGAGGGATGGGCACTAAGCTAAATAATAATCACCTCTCACTAGAGAGATGGGCACAAAGCTAACACAATCACCTCTCACTAGACTGATAGGCTCAAAGCCAAAACACCAACCTCAATCACCTCTACACTTAGATGGCCATATTATAACTCAACCCAAGTTCTCAAATTATTGAGGTGTTCAACAATTGTTTTATATTGTTTAAGCTTCTCACTAAGATGTTTTCAGTCAAAAATTTCCTCACCTGCCAAATTGACTTTTAATTTGCAATTTTTAAAACAATTTACAGCAAAAATAAAGTTTTTTTTATCTAACTCCTTTGAGTAGACTAGCCACTTTCTATCTTGAGTCTCACCATTTAGTAAAACTCGAGCATAATATTTAAGAAAAATGTATATTGATTTTATCAATAGAATAATTTTATTATCTTCTCTAGTAAGACTTTTTTCGACAAGTAAATATCTCAAATTTCATCAAGATTATCCCACATTCTTGAATCATAAATGCACATCCAATCTTGATTTTGGCATTAAAATTCATTGACAACATGTTCATTGTCGCAAAGAAGAGAATGATCATGAGTTTCATTATTTTCATTTTTACCTAATCCTTGACCAGAAATTTGTTCATTGACATTATTCTCCCCCTCTACTAATTGTTCTGAGTGAATTTATTGTTTAGACTCATTCTCAATCAAATTTCCTTGTGAAGCATTATCTTTCTTAGAAAAAATTTATTTAGTTATTCTCTTAAACTCCTCTTAAACTTTGAGTAATCTTTTTTTCATTTTTCATCTTTAAACTTTTTTAATATTTAGAGAGTTCTTTGCTAGACATTATTAGTTTTTATAACACAAGCAATAACATCAAAATTCTCAACAATCTAACAGATAAGAATAGAATCCATAGCAATACAATCAACAATCAAATATAGAATAATATTGAACTTTAAGAATTTAACAAAATATCTAATCAATAAGGAATAATTAGACTTGATTTTGAGCTTCTTTTTTCAACTTCAAACTTCCATGTTCCAATTAAGTAGCAATAAACTCTGTCAAAAATTAATATTAATTAGTGAAGTAATCTAAAAATTAATATAAGCCAATAAATATGTCTAAAAAATTAATATGGCATTGTAATTTTAAAAAATTAATATGACCTCCAAATAGTTATTCTTCAAAATAATTAACAATTTTTTGGCCATAGATAATAATTTCTATCTATGGATCTCAAAATTAAAAAGAAAAAGCAAAAATAATTAACAAATATGTCACAGAATTTTTTAATAATTGAAGTTCAACCCCTTGGAGCTCCCGGTAACTAATTCTTCTCCAGTTCTCCTCCATGTCTGCCAAACTCCTCTACACCTTTTCCATTCTCTACGGAAGTCAATTAATCCTTTTACATATAGAAACTTTTTCGCATGTCGCTGTTTAGAGTATTTTGACAAGTCACCTACTAGCTACTGCTAAAATTTCTCAAGGCTAAGAGATGTACAAGGGATATTTTTATAGCAACAGATGGCAGGAAATTATTGTGTGTTAAACAACTGCTGGTTGATCTAAGAAATCTATGCATAAAAATAATATATATTGATATTTGTTTTTGGGATAGGGATGTTTGACTAATTCTAGCTGGGGAGCATATATATGATAATGATGTGGGTGAAAGGCATGTATATAGTTGATATAAATCCAGTGCTGATATTTGATGAATACAAGTTAACATCAGAATAAACTGTGATATTATCAGACTTTGGCACTACAATTGTGTTAACATAATTGTCATGATTTGCTGAGGGAATACCTGCCATATTCAATTCTTCTGATTCACTCCCATTTTAATTCAATCCCCTAAAATAATTATTAATTAATATGGCCAACCAATGAGGCATTATTCTCAATACATACACATACACACACATGACAAAGCAAAAAAAAGGGAGGTTAACTGACCAATAACCTTCATGAAAGTACACCTAGAAAGGGTGAATTGGTGTATGACTAATCTAATGATAAATAATGCGGAATTAAAAACTAATCAATACACTTCGTGTAACAAAGAGTGTAGCTGAATTACCAGTGATGAGCTCTGGACTATCTCTTCTAAATTTTTCTAAATAAGAGTTGAGGTGCTATTTGAAACTCTCTATGTTTAATACAAGTATGGGCACACACAATCAATACCAAACATATATGTATAAAATGAACAATATGAAACAATGCAAGGTATAAAACAGAGAGAGTTTAAAGATAGTGGATCAAACGCAAACACCAAGATATGTTTCGAGGTTCAAGCCACTGCTCTACGTCCCCGCCTTCTCACAGAGGGATATTCACTAATGCGTCCACACAGGACTTCCCATGCAGGGAACCTCCACTGAGGATAATACAACTTTGGAGTACACAACTCCTCTCTCAAACAATAATAACCTCTACACAAGAGGTAAGGCATTAAGGCACACAATATCAACCTCTCAATAGAGGAATAGGGCACTAAGCTAAACAACAATCACCTCTCATTAGAGGGATAGGCACAAAGCCAACACAATCACCTCTCACTAGAGGGATCTGCTCAAAGCCAAAACAGCAACCTCAATCACCTCTACACTTAGATGGCCATATTATAAGTCAACCCAAGTTCTCAAATTATTAAGGTGTTCAACAGATGTTTTATATTGTTTAAGCTTCTCACTAAGATGTTTTCAGTAAAAAATTTCTTCACCTGCCAAATTGACTTTTAATTTGCAATTTTTTAAACAATTTACAGCATAAATAAAGTTTTTTTTTATCTAACTCCTTTGAGTAGACTAGCCACTTTCTATCTTGAGTCTCACCATTTGGTAAAACTCGAGCATAATGTTTAAAGAAAAATGTATATTGATTTTATCAATAGAATAATTTTATTATCTTCTCTAGTAAGACTTTTTTCTACAAGTAAATATCTCAATTTTTCATCAAGTTTATTGCACATTCTTGAATTATAAATGCACATTCAATCTTGATTTTGGGCATTAAAATTCATTGACAACATGTTCGTTGTCGCAAAGAAGAGAATGATCATGAGTTTCATTATTTTCATTTTTACCTAATCCTTGATTAGAAATTTGTTCATTGACATTATTCCCCCCTCTACTAATTGTTCTAAGTGAATTTATTGTTTAGACTCATTCTCAAACAATTTTCTTGTGAAGTATTATCTTTCTTAGAAAAATATTTTTTAGCTATTCTATTAAACTCCTATTAAACTTTGAGTAATCTTTTTTTCATTTTTCATCTTTAATCTTTTTTAATATTCAGAGAGTTCTTTGCTAGACATTATTTAGTTTTTATAACACAAGCAATAATATCAAAATTCTCAACAATCTAACAAATAAGACTAGAATCCATAGCAATAAAATCAACAATCAAATATAGAATAATATTGAACTTTAAGAATTTAACAAAATATCTATTCAATAAGGAATAATTAGACTTGATTTTGAGCTTCTTTTTTCAACTTCAAACTTCCATGTTCCAATTGATTAAGTAGAAATAAACTCTGTCAAAAGAATTAATATTAATTAGTGAAGTAATCTAAAAATTTATATAAGCCAATAAATATGTCTAAAAAATTAATATGGCATTGTAATCCTAAAAAATTATATGACCTCCAAATAGTTATTCTTCAAATAATTAACAATTTTTTGGCCATAGATTAATATTTTCTATCTAATGATCTCAAAATTAAAAAGAAAAAGCAAAAATAATTAACAAATATGTCACAGAATTTTTAATAATTGAAGTTCAACCCCCTGGAACTCCCGGTAACTAATTCTTCTCCAGTTCTCCTTCATGTCTGCCAAAACTCCTCTATACCTTTTCCATTCTCTACAGAGGTCAAGTAATCCTTTTACATATAGAAACTTTTTCGCCTGTCGCTGTTTAGAGTATTTTGACAACTTCACCTACTAGCTATTGTTAAAATTTCTAAAGGCTAAGAGATGTGATAAGGGATTTTTTTATAGCAACGAATGGCAGGGAATTATTGTGTTAGAACAACTGCTGGTTGATCTAAGAAATCTATGCATAACAATAATATATATTGATATTTGTTTTTGGGATAGGGATGTTTGGCTAATTCTAGCTGGGGACCATATATATGATAATGATGTGGGTGGAAAGGCATGTATATAGCTGATATAAATCCATTGCTGATATTTGATGAATACAAGTTAACATCAGAATAAACTATGATATCATTAGACTTTTGGCACTACACTTGTGTTAACATAATTGTCATGATTTGCTGAGGGAATACCTTCCATATTCAATTCTTCTGATTCACTCCCATTTCTAATTCACTCCCTCAAAATAATTATTAATTAATATGGCCAACCAATGAGGCATTATTCTCAACACACACACACACGGCAAAGCAAAAAAAAGGAGGTTAACTGACCAGTAACCTTCATGAAAGTACACCTAGAGGGGGGTGAATATGTGTATGGCTAATATAATGATAAATGATGCGGAATTAAAAACTAATCAACACACCTAGTGTAACCAAAGAGCGTAGCCGAATTCCCAGTGATGGGCTCTGGACTATCTCCTCTAATTCCTCTAAATAAGAATTGAGGTGCTATTTGAAGCTCTCTATGTTTAACACAAGTATGGGCGCATACAATCAATACCAAGTATATATATATGATATGAACAATATGAAACAATGCAAGGTATAAAAGAGAGATAGTTTAGAGATAGTGGATCAAACGTAAGCACCAAGATATGTTTTGAGGTTCGAGTTGCAGCCTTCTCACAGAAGGATTTTCACTAATGCGTCCACACGGGACTTCCCACACAGGGAACCTCCACTGAGGATTTAGGTAATACAACTTTGGAGTACACTTCTCTCTCAAACAATAACAATCTCTACACAAGAGGTAAGGCGGCACACAAGATCAACCTCTCAATAGAGAGATATGGCACTAAGCTAAATAACAATCACCTCTCACTAGAGGGATAGGCACAAAGCCAACACAATCACCACTCACTAGAGGGATAGGCTCAAAGCAAAAACACTGACCTCAATCACCTTTACACTTAGATGGCCATATTTTAACTCAACCCAAGTTCTCAAATTATTGAGGTGTTCAACAGTTGTTTTATATTGTTTAAGCTTCTCATTAAGATGTTTTCAGTCAAAAATTTCTTCGCCTGCCAAATTGACTTTTAATTTGCAATTTTTAAACAATTTACAACAAAAATAAAGTTTTTTATCTAGCTCCTTTGAGTAGACTTGCCACTTTCTATCTTGAGTCTCACCATGTGGTAAAACTCGAGCACAATGTTTAAAGAAAAATGTATCTTGATTTTGTCAATAGAATAATTATTATCTTCTCTAGTAAGATTTTTTTCTACAAGTAAATATCTCAATTTTTCATCAAGATTATCCCATATTCTTGAATCATAAATGCACATCCAATCTTGATTTTGGACATTAAAATTCATTGACAACATGTTCATTGTCACAAAGAAGAGAATGATCATGAGTTTCATTATTTCATTTTTACCTAATCCTTGATTAGAAATTTGTTCATTGACATTATTCTCCCCCTCTACTAATTGTTCTGAGTGAATTTATTGTTTAGACTCATTCTCAATCAAGTTTTCTTGTGAAGCATTATCTTTCTTAGAAAAATATTTATTTAGTTATTCTCTTAAACTCCTCTTAAAATTTGAGTAATCTTTTTTTCATTTTTCATCTTTAATCTTTTAATATTCAGAAAGTTCTTTGCTAGACATTATTTAGTTTTTATAACACAAGTAATTGAAATCACCTAGAGGGGGGGTGAATAGGTGATAATGCTAATCAATGCACAAAATAAAAAATTATAATGCAACGATCACCCAAAACAAGACTAGAAGCGAATACCCTGTGAAGGGCTCTGAACTCCTTCCTCGTGATTCCTCTAAATAAGAGTTTAAGGTGCGTATTGCATGTTAGATCTAAAAATTTATTCCATACAAGATCTACACATATACTGTAAGCCTCTTTATCATGATCAAAGAGAAGGAGGGTTTTAAGCATACCTGATTCCATCACGAAGAGGTTGCCGAAGGTTGCACGATCTCGAGGACTCCGGGTTGAGGGAGAGGATTCTTCTCTCCAGCCACCAAGTTCTCTTCTTTATCCTTAGAGGAGATGAGAGGCATCCAAGAGAGAGATGGTTATTGTTGTTGGTGGAGAGGGAACCCTACTCATGGTATATATAGCATCAAGAAACCCTAGTTCAACTCATCATAGATCTAGGCCCTTGATTTATAACACGAGTTCCACACGTGTAGATGAGTCTCACATTCTAATTTAAATACACTCATGGCTAAGTGTAATTGAAAACGTGTCTAGACCCAAACCATTTAGGTTGATCAATTCTTTATTGAGTCAAACAACATAGGTTAAGTGGGCGGGTGCAAATATCTAATTGACTTGATTAGGCCCAAAATAAATTAGACTTTAAAACATAATAAGTCTAACAATCTCCCACTTGGGCCAAGCAAGTCATACTGAATAGATATATGCATAACTTTATGACGTCAAAACTTTAATCGCCGACAAATCACGTTTCAAAACAATCTGGTCCATTAAGAGTCCTGCCACCGAACATGGCGATCGTTACCTTCTGTATAATCGAGGTAGGACCTTCCACATCACAAGTTTCAGAACCCCTAACGACATAGATCAAATGTGGACGTGTGGCATGGAAATGTCCTCTGATCAAATAAGGTACAATTCCAACTGGTTTCCACTTTATGACTCCAACGAGTCTAACCTTATGACTCCAACGAGTCTCACTTTATGACTCCAACGAGTCTAACTGCTAATTCAACAAACTCAAATGCGCAAAAGTAAACTTTAGAAAAAGTAGTTATAAATTTATCAGAATTAACAATATCCATAAAGTGCACTTAAAATAATGTCTGTTACATAAAATTATCCACTCCCACAAAATCAGGATATCATAATGACTAGTCATCCCCATATGAGCAATATGCTCTAAGAATACTTAAGGTGAAAGTCCTTTAATGAGTGAATCTGTAATGTTAAGAATAGTGTCATCACTATCAACAGACAAAATATGATTCCGAACTTTATCATTGATGACAAGAAACTTGATGTCGATATGCTTCGACTTTACTGAACTCTTGTCACTTGTAACGCCCGGTCCTGCGGGTACGGGGACGTCACTGCAACGTATATACGCAGGTCAGAAATACCCTCACGTATATACGCTAAGCATCAGTACAGGCAAGAATCAGAGTACGGAAGCAAGTGGTGCATTATACATTCAACATATGAGTACAATTACAAAGTTATCACAAGAGGTGATAAATATTACAAGAATATTACATCACTGATAGGCGCAAATGCGAGAATACAAAGAGATGTACATGTATGAATAGTATAAAAGGGCGCTCACGAGATAACTGGAGAAGCCGCGAGCCAACAAGGGGGAGCAAGGATGGGACTGGAGCTACAGCTGATTTGTCTGCTCCACAGAAGTAAGCTTGATCCTCAGCAAGAAGATCCCTTCGGTCTAAGCTCCGGGACCTGGACATGAGGATCCAGAGGAGTCAGAACTCCCCAGGCGAGTGGTGATGCAAATGCCAGATGGCGTGCCAAGATAAGTACAAGTGTATTGATAAAACTGAATCATAAGCATGCGTGAAAGCTGTGTCGTGAGCATAAGCATGCAGGAGCAAGTAGATATAAAACAAGTGATATCAAGTAGGAAGTACTCATGGTATGATAAGATAAGAACAGGAGACTAGAGAAGTGGAATACCAGTGGTAAAGCAGGATGTGAACATGTATAGTATAATAATCATAAAACTGGAAATCCGATGTAAATTCGATAGAAGCAAACTCAGCAAAGCATACAACAGATCCATACTTGGCATCTTTTATTATTATTACTCGTCTGACCCATATATCTAGGTATGTGTCCTGGTGTACATCTCAACACACATACATCCATATATAAGCAAGCCGAGGTTTGTTACTGGAAGCTGATGAAGAACTGATAGCTCATACTTATAGTAGTTCCCGACCGCCCGGGACACAGCCATTTGGGGGCCTGAAATCCCCCTAACACGCATCTTCTGGGGGCCTAAAATTCCCCTAACACGAATCGTCAATTTTGGTATTCCACTACTATAAGCAAGGCACCATACCGGCATCCATCACTTCCTCCCATTCCTCGTGCAAGTTATTCTTTTATGGCTTATTAAACATAATTATCAGATTACGGGAATGAGTAGGAACATAACTTGTCATAACAGGAGTACATAACAGGCATAACAGGAATCATAACAAGCATAAGGAGTTCATAACAAGAAATCAGGTACTACATTCCCGTAATGTGATAATCATGAGTAGATAGTTATTCGTAACAGGTATCAGGTTTTATCACGCCAATGACAAGTGTTCATGTAGATGACAGGTGATAAGTCAAGCAATAACCGGAGACAGGTGGTATAACATGAGCCAGTGTCAAGTAGTAGCATGTTGGGTGTCAGGTGATACAATCAAGCGGAGCTTAAGCAAGCTGGAGGTATGAATAGCAAACAGTGTTTAACACTGGAGCGTCTGGCGAGGTTACCGGGACGACTCGGCTTAAAGTGCGAGTAGAAAATCCGGCAGCATCTCGCCTAGACGAATCTAGTGGTAAAAGTGTTGAACGCTGATCATGATAACCAGGCGGAGCTGAGAAACCTGACGGTCCCAATCACCTCTCTTTCAAGATAGTGAGAGACCGGAGGCTGAAGGACGGAGAGACCTGTCGGTCCCAATCACTTCCCTTTCGAGATAGTGAGAGACTGGAGGCTGAAGGACGGAGAGACCTGACGGTCCAATCACTTCCCTTTCGAGATAGAGAGAGACCGGAGGCTGAAGGACGGAGAGACCTGTCGGTCCCAATCACTTCCCTTTCGAGATAGTGAGAGACCGGAGGCTGAAGGACGGAGAGACCTGTCGGTCCCAATCACTTCCCTTTCGAGATAGTGAGAGACCGGAGACTGAAGGACGGGGAGACCTGTTGGTCCCAATCACTTCCCTTTCGAGATAGTGAGAGACGGAGGCTGAAGGACGGGGGAGACCTGTCGGTCCCAATCACTTCCCTTTCGAGATGGTGAGAGACCGGAGGTCAAGAACGCTCGGGGTTTAAGCGTACTCTCAGTGGCTACTAGCCATCCCAGGAGTGGGCAGAAACCCAGAGTCGGTACAAGAGTACATGCAATGTTAATACCGCTTAGGCATGACAATGTGCGAGGGTAGCTAATCTACCGTAGAGTAGTGAAGCCTGAAGGCTGAGTAGAGGTACCGGGTGCCCGCACGAGTTGTTCTATCCTATTACAAGCATTACAGTATATCAGTCCAGTTCGAGTCAAGACATGTCCACAGAATACAACACACACACACACCCATACAACCACACCACACTGATACTAAATACAACATAATAAAATACAAGTCCATTTTCTTGGCGAGGAAAGTCACTCGCCTAAAACGCCACTTTTGAAGCTTTGCGCGTTCGAATCCCCGGGAGAGGAAAAACACCAAGCGAGCAAAGGAAAGGGGGGCTTGGCCCTTGGGTGGCCGCTGGCCCTAGGGTGGTGCGCCACCCTTGGTGGTGGCCTAGGAAGTGGCCGGCCCCAAGGAGAGGGAGGGAGAGAGGAAGGGAAGGTGATTTCTTTGGTGGTGGTGTTATTTGGTGAAGAAGATGGATTTGGTGGAGTAATGAAAAGGGAAATGAAAGAGGTGATGATGAAGGTGATGTTGGAGGTTAAAGTAGTTGAGATGGAGGTGGTGTTGTGGTGGTAAAAGTGGAGATGGTGGTGATGGAGAAGAAATGAAAAGGAGATGGTGGTGAAGATGGAAGATTTTGAGTGGTGGTGATGAATATTTAGAGGTGGTGAAGTTGTCACCGGAAAAGTCGCCGGAAAGATCGTCGGAGTGGTCATCGGAGGTGTTGTCGGAGAAGAGGGGCTCGGCCCTTGCTAGGGAGGGTGGCCGGCCTAGGTATAGGTGGGTGGAGTGGTGGTTTGGTGAAGGATTTAGTGGTGATGGTATGTTTGGAGAAGGTAAATGGGGTGTTTGGATTTTGGTGGAGTTTTTGGAGTTTGTGGTGGTTTAAATGGAGATGAGGAGGAAAAGAAGATGAAGGTAGGGAGTTGGAGAAGTTGTAGTGGTTGTTGTGTGGTGGAGGTGAAGGAGGAGTTGGTGGTGGTTAAGGTTTTGGTGAAGAGAAAAATGAAGTGGAAAGGAGAAGGAAAAGTTTATATAGGAATTGGATTTGTGAAGGTGATGTAAAAGTGTTTTAGGGAGGGGTTTTTTGTAAAATGGAGGGGAGAGGTGCCTCTTGGCCGGCCATGGTGATGGGAGAGGGGTTTGAGTGGTTTGGGATATTTTGGAGGAGATATTTTTAGAAATGTGTAGAAAAAAGTGGAAGAATGGAGAATGTTGTAGAATTTGGGGAAGGAAAAGGAAGGAAAGAAAAAGGAAAAAGGAAGAAAATGAAAAAAAAAAGGAAGATATTTTCTTGAAATAAAAAGTGAAAATGATTAGAGTGGCGGATTCTCGGGATTCGGTTGCGGATGCGGAAAACTTTCGGAAAAATACCGAAATCGTCCGAAAATCAAGTATCTCGGAACGACCCACAAAAATTCTCAAAAATTAAGAATATTATTTTAAGATTCATGGTGAAATTCGTTTCAAGAAATTCTTTATAGTTTTAAATTAAAAATCTTGGAATCGGCCGCCAATATCGGTCGACACCAAATCTGGCAGAAATCTGATAAATTCTGAAAATTTCCAAAAAATGAAGTAAGATAGTAAATATTATTCTAAGAAACTTTGTGAAAGCAGTTTCTCAAAATTTGACCCCATTTGTAAATTAAAAATCCAGGAATAAACCAGCGGCACCGATTAATCCCGATTTTAGGGTGTTTATAAAAATAATTCAGAAAAAATCTGAAAAATCATGAAAAATCTAAAATATTGGGAAACAGTGTTTGAAATAAATTCAGTAAATTTAGATTACAGGAAGACTAAATCAACGAAATTAAAAAAATACGATCGAAAATTTGAGTACGCAGATAAGTACGTATTCCGGGAAACGGGTGTTACATTCCACCCACCTTACAAAATTTCATCCTCGAAATTTTGATAAGGGGAAGATGAACACAGGAGAGACTAGGGTCGACAATGAGAATAGGATAAAGTGGAATATTAGAAAGATAACCAACTCAAAATACAAAAGATCAGGGGTAACTGTTACAATGATATCCTCAAGGTCCCTGTTCTGGATACTGGGCTTCGTATTCTGCTGCTGCTTCGCCTGATGCTTCTACTGACATGTTGTAAACTTGGCCTCTGCCATGATCTGCTCTTGCTCCTCTCTGTGTTTGATCATGCTGCTGGGGTGGAACGGAGCTCTTCGGCCAATGGTTCTGGGTCCCTCTATGTGGTGGGGCTGGAAGTGCTGGTCTAATTGGTGCCATATTTCCTACCTTCTGAACGGGCATATCTTATTGCATGACTTCCAGTCCCACAGGCTAAGCATAGTCCGTTAGCCATTCGACAGTCTTTCCTATAATGTCCAGGCTTGTGGCAGAGAAGTTGCATATGATCTGAGGAAGAGAAGGTTGGAATGGTCGTTTGACTATCGGGCCATGATGGGCCTGGTTGTGGTTCTTCGTTCATCAACTGAAAGGGTCTCTTCATTGGCTTGTTCTGTGCTGGTTCTCATTTTTCTTCTCAGTCCTCGTTCTACTTCACGGGCAATGGAGAGAACCTGGGAGTACGTCTTTAGCTGTGAGGAATAAGAAACATCTGAAACATCCATCTTTAACCTTGCTGAAATCTGCTAGCCGTTTCTCTTCGTCTGTCACCATGTAAGGTGCAAACCTGCTGAGTCTAAGAATTCAGCAGCATATTCATCACTGACCGATTTCGTTATTGTAGCCGGATAAATTGTTCTTCCATGTCCTTTGAGCTGTTGCAGGGAAGAATCTTCGTAGAAACTCTTTGAGAACTGATCCCATGTAATGGGTTTCTCCAGTGTTGCTTCTTTGCCAACCACAAGTTCTGGCCACATCTCTCAGCTGTATCTGGCCACTTCCACTTGGTTCTCCTTAGGGATTCGGGCTGCTTTCAAGAGATCCGTCGTGTCTACCAGCCATTGTTCTGCATCCAAGGGCTTCTCTATGCCTGAAAAGATCGCCGGTTGTAATCTCCTGAAGTCTGACACGTTGCCTGGCCTCTGCTCTCGGGGTGCAACCAACAGTCCTTGACGTAGAAGCTCTGTCTGCTGCTGTTGACTCTGCATCATCCCTTGAAGTATCCTCATCATACCATCATTGTCTCTACTTGATCCATCTTGAGAGGTACTAGGTCCATTGCGTGTTCCCGTCTTTCCATATCTGAGTTGGTCGAAGGGGTAGCAAGAAGGAGCGGAAGGTAAAAGATTGAAGGGTCTCAGGATACAAGGAATGGATCAAAAGAAAGAGAGAGAGATAACTCTGCACTTGTAGTGGATTGTATAACCGGGACTCTTGTATTCCAGTTGCAAATCTCTTACATTATCTGCCATCTGGACGTACTGAGGATGTGAGATCCTGGCTCTGATACCATCCTGTAACGCCCCGGTCCTGGGGGGTAGGGGACGTCACTGCAATGTATATACGCAGGTCAGAAATACCCTCACGTATATACGCTAAGCATCAGTACAGGTAAGAATCAGAGTACGGAAGCAAGTGGTGCATTATACATTCAACATATGAGTACAATTACAAAGTTATCACCAGAGGTGATAAAATTATAAGAATATTACATCACTGATAGGCGCAAATGCGAGAATACAAAGAGATATACATGTATGAATAGTATAAAAGGGCGCTCACGAGATAACTGGAGAAGCCGCGAGCCAACAAGGGGGAGCAAGGATGGGACTGGAGCTACAGCTGATCTGTCTGCTCCACAGAAGTAAGCTTGATCCTCAGCAAGAAGATCCCCTTCGGTCCAAGCTCCAGGACCTGGACATGAGGATCCAGAGGAGTCAGAGCCAGAACTCCCCAGGCGAGTGGTGATGCAAATGCTAGATGGCGTGCCAAGATAAGTACAAGTGTATTGATAAAACTGAATCATAAGTATGCATTGAAAGCTGTGTCGTGAGCATAAGCATGCAGGAGCAAGTAGATATAAAACAAGTGATATCAAGTAGGAAGTACTCATGGTATGATAAGATAAGAACAGGAGACTAGAGAAGTGGAATACCAGTGGTAAGCAGGATGTGAACATGTATAGTATAATAATCATAAAACTGGAAATCCGATGTAAATTCGATAGAAGCAAACTCAGCAAAGCATACAACAGACCCATACTTGGCATCTTTTATTATTATTACTCGTCTGACCCATATATCTAGGTATGTGTCCTGGTGTACATCTCAACACACATACATCCATATATAAGCAAGCCGAGGTT
>JAVJIF010026161.1:0-68903 GCA_038442645.1 Agave tequilana | reverse complement strand
AAGCCGCTCCGGACCCGGGTAAGATCAGCTTCGTCCTTGTAATATACTTTTTATGTATTCTGGACAGCTCATTATTTGCTTTGTGATTCAGGAACTGAGGCGGTGAGAAGCCCGAAAGCTGAAGCTGTCGGAGAACAAGGGGAGCATTATGATCCCTTGTTCACTTATAAAGAGGGCAATGAGGCTGGTTATTTCGCCGTCTCCGAAGAGTTCGGAGATGATGCGGCTGACGTAGGTCCTTTGGGCGCTAGGACTTCGAAAGGAAGTCCCGAAGTTTCTAGCTCCTTTGGGTGGACCACGGAGGGTTCGGCAAGCGAAGGCGGGCCGGCCATTTGTGTTGATTCCGCTAAAGATTTTCCCATGAAACCCATAGAGATTGATGCGGCCGTCAAGACGATTGAGGCGACATTATCTTTTGGTAATGTTTTGATCTTTTGACTCTTGCTATTTGTCATTCCTCGTCTAAAAAAGTCTTGTTGTAGGTGTTTCGCCTTTGGGTGCATCGACTTCAGAGAGCCAACCAATCTTCCTGAGGGAACTAGGGGTGAAGCAAGTGCTTCGACCGTAGCGGATGCTGCTGAGTTGGATGCCTTGTATGGCGACCTGCCCTCTTATCAGCCTGAACCAGCCAGAAGAACTGAAACTGAGGGGACGGTAGTCATGGAACCAATCTCACTTCCAACTATATCGGTGAGTGAGATGCCATCGGTTTTTGCCAGCGCCGTCTATCTTGCCAGGTGCGGTGCTAAGGGTGATTACCAGTCCTACTTCTCCAACACTGGTGGTTGAGCTCGCTCTTTCAGAAATAGTCACTATCCGACCTCAGTTGTGGCTAGTGTACTGGTTTCAATGAAAACTCCTCCGAGATCACCGACGACCTCTCATGTTGCTGCAGCCAGTGCTTCTACTATTCCTTCCACAGTGGTGTCAATAAAACCGGTGGAATCTTCAAGGGCTGCTCGTCTGCCAGAAGTGACTGAGGCCGAGAATGAATTTGTGGCTGAATAGTCGATAGCTTTTATAAGAGCTTGAAGCGATCCATCGCTTTGATTTTGAAAGGCTCGACTACTTCATTTTCTGCTCTAAAGGTGGTCCTCTCCCTCCCGAAGCATTGAGAGTATCCGAGACTTTGGGGCATGACTAGGCCACTGCATTGGAACTTCTGGTGGACCAATTTGAGAGGGATGTAGACGAATGGCGCCGTCTTAGCCATTCAGATCTGGAGTCTTCGGTTAATGAGCAGCTTGCGCACCTTGTCGTTCAAATGCATGAAGCCCATCTTGCCACTCAGGAAGCCGCTAAGGCCATTTCTTCTGACTTGAAATCCTTGGAGACAAGGAAGGTAGAGCTCGGGGACGCCATAGATGCTTCTAGCAGTGCTCTTCTTGACGCCGAAGATAAAATTGGAAGGCCAAGGAGATGATCAGGAAGGCAAATCTTCTCTTATTCAAGGCTGAACCAGTGCGTCTTGAAGAGACTGCACGGCTTGAGTAGCTTAAGGCTCAGAGTGACGAATCTCTCGCGCAGGAGTCAGCTCAGAGGGCAACCTTGGTTGAAGTTGAAGCTCGCTTAGCCCAGACGACGAGCTTTAATGAGGCTGAGCTGAGGTCGCAGGCGCTTGTCAGGACTGTTGATGATAGGAAGACAAGGCTGGCCATTCTTGAAGGATGGATCAAATCTTATGAGCACCATCATAGCTTGTAATATGTGTGCCTTCATGTATCCCTTCCTTTTTTTTTTTTGAATTAATAAAAGTGATTTCATTTTGACTCCCCTGTTGTATTTTCGACTTGTTTTATCCTTTGAATTGTCGCTTTCAAGTTGCATTGCAGCCATTTGAGAAAATAGTCCTTACTGGACTAAATAATGAGACTTGGCCATCCGCCGGTTCAGAGGTCGCAATGACGTAACCGATTGAGAAGCCACCAAGCTCGAAGTAGTCCTTGTCGGACTGAAAGGTGAGACTTGGCTATCTGTCGGTTCAGAGGTCGCAATGACATAACCGATTGAGAAGCCACCAAGCTCGAAACTCTGTCATATGATGACAAAGGAATAGTCCTTGTCGGACTGAATAATGAGACTGGCTATCTGCCGTTCAGAGGTCGCAATGACTTAACCGATTGAGAAGCCACCAAGCTCGAAGTAGTCCTTGTCGGACTGAAGGTGAGACTTGGCTATCTGCCGGTTCAGAGGTCGCAATGACGTAACCGATTGAGAAGCCACCAAGCTCGAAAGTAGTCCTTGTCAGACTGAAAGGTGAGACTTGGCTATCTGCCGGTTCAGAGGTCGCAATGACGTAACCGATTGAGAAGCCACCAAGCTCGAAGTAGTCCTTATCCGACTAAAAGGTGAGACTTGGCTATCTGCCGGTTCAGAGGTCGCAATGACGTAACCGATTGAGAAGCCACCAAGCTCGAAAGTAGTCCTTGTTGGACTGAAAGGTGAGAACTTGGCTATCTGCCGGTTCAGAGGTCGCAATGACGTAACCGATTAAGAAGCCACCAAGCTTGAAGTTTTGATGGGATTTGGAAAAAGGTCTTGTTTTCATTGCGAAAAGCGAGGAGATCACTGTCATAGGTTTAATGTTAACGTAACAGCGAAATGGATGCCAGAAGTTATACAGTTAAACATAGCATGAAAGGGGTCTCGTTCTCACGGGGAGAAACGAGAAATCACTGTCATAGGTTTAGTGTTAACGTAACAGCAAAATGGATGCCAGAGGTTATACTGTTAAACATAACATGAAAGGGTCTCGTTCTCACGGGGAGAAACGAGGAAATCACTGTCATAGGTTTAGTGTTAACGTAACAGCGAGATGGATGCCAGAGGTTATACTGTTAAACATAGCATGAAAGGGTCTCGTTCTCATGGGAGAAACGAAGAAATCATTGTCATAGGTTTAGTGTTAACGTAACAGCGAAATGGATGCCAGAGGTTATATTGTTAAACATAGCATGAAAAGGGTCTCGTTCTCATGGGGAGAAACGAGGAAATCACTGTCATAGGTTTAATGTTAACGTAACGGCGAAATGGATGAAAAGATCTTTATATGTGGTCTTATCATTCCATAGATGAGAATTGGTAAGTGATTTTGGAGAGGGAATCAAATGGGAACATGTCCCTTATGATTTTTATCAAATCCTCAGCTGTCAACGGGTTTGATATGCCTTTACCAACTACCATTTGAGTCTGGCTAGCCATGCTATTCCCCTCAGCATGATGAGTTGTCGAGGACTTATGTTGGGCTTAAAGGCCAACATTTTCCTCTATCCTTAACCGTTAAAGGTGTTGGATCAAAGGGTTAGCGCATGTGTAACCTTGATTCTCCTTTGAGACAATCGGTGTATGACCAGGTTCCTACTAGTTTATGGTTATATGATCCCATTTGGATGAAGAGAGAGGGCTCTGTATGTGTACCTTGGATTTGAAGGTTTTGATCAGAGGTGTAGTGTTAACTTGATCATGAGAAGGATCCTTAATCAAGGATAATACTTCTTTAAGAACTTGCCATTGATCGACATCATGAGTAAATCACCATCTGAAGTCATAAGGCGATATGCTCCGTTTGAATAGACTGTTTCTATTACAAACGGTCCTTCCCATTTAGGCTGAAATTTGCCTTTGGTTTTGTGCGTCATGATCATCGGTCGTCTGACGGCTAAAACCAAATCTCCTTTCTGGAAGACTCTTTGTTTGACCTTCTTATTGAAGGCTTTTGAGATTCGAGCTTGATACAACTCGATGTGTTGCTGAGCTTGTAGTCGCTTCTCATCTAGGGCTTCGAGCTCTTGAAGACGCAACCGATCATTGTCCTCTGATGTGATCTTAGTCATTAAAGCGACTCGCAATGACGGCATCTGGATTTCTAACGTATGACTGCTTCGCACCCGTATACCAGGGGAAAAGGCGCATTGCCTGTCGGGGTCCGAACCGTGGTTCGGTAGGCCCAAAGACATTCACCAAGCTTTTCATCCCAATCTCGCTTATTCGAGGAACGAACGACTTCTTGAGTAACTTGTGTACGCGCCGGAAAAGAGAGAAAGAGGAAATGCTGTAAAAATTTTCCTTGAATCAGAGATGAAAGATTACAACAAAAACCACTTTTCCTTCCAGTTACAAGGGAGGGAGGATGTTGAGTCTTGAATCCTCCCTTTGTTTAGTGCTGGGTTCTTCGTATGGCGGTGGAGAGTGAATCTTGTTCTCCGTTGACCGGATGACCGTCGGGATCGTCAGGGATCTTCTCTTCGGCTGGTAGAAAGAGTAGCACAGCTCTTGTCTACCAAAACTCTCAAAGAGAAGGTAGGCAAAGGTAGCTTGTACGCAGCAAGCTTGACGAAGAGTTGAGCTCTCTCCTTTTTCTGCCGTGTTTTGTCGTCTGATTGTCGATCCTCTTATCACCAAATGCCTTTGGTTGCTGATCGCCAATTGTCCAATTGCCAGTCTCTCTATCTCTCGATCGTCGATCGTCGATTCTACTTCTATGCCAATCCTCCGATTCCTCTGATTGCCCCCGACCTCATAGCAAACGAGGCTATTTATAGAGTTCCTAGGGGGTGAACGTGCCCCCTAAAAACGCTCCACAATGAGGGGCTGACCTCCCCGCTATATGGGCGGCGACTGGCCCCATAACCAGGGCGGTTATAACTGAGACGCGGGTTTCAGCCCACGCGCCTTGAGGTTGAGGCGCGGGTGTTGAGCCCACGCGCCTTGAGGTTGAGACGCGGGTGTCTAGCCCACGCGCCTTGATGCTGAGACGCGGGTGTCTAGCCCACGCGCTTTGATGCTGAGACGCGGGTGTCGAGCCTACGCGTCTAGAACTTGAAACTCTACTTTTTAATGGCTTGTCTTCTAGTGATTTTTTTAGACAGCCTACAGAACCCCCTCCAAAGTTTCGATATTCCGCAGTTTACTGGGACGGATTTTGAAATACTTTGGACTCTAGCTGAATTCACCTTCATGACTGGACTGTTAATGCTCCGGGTTTGATCTTATCTGGAGTTGGTCTTCGTGAGTGTACTGTTGAACTCTTTGAGGCCACCAGAGTTGATCGTATTGAGTGTCTAGATACGCAGTCTAAACCTCCCCGATTGCTTTTAGTCTGTCATGGGGGTGCTTTAAGCCGGGAGTGGTTGGTCGTCTGCTTGTGCCAGTGTACTGTTGAACTGATTTGCAGAAGCAGGAGGCCGAACACTGGTCCTTTTTGAAAGCAGGGATGGTACTGCTTTAAAGACGCGACTGATCTTCCATAAAGCAGACGCGATGTTCAGCCGGGCTGGAAAGACGCGAACTTCTTAGAGAGACGCGACTTTTTTGAATGCATTTATGGCGGTGCTGACGAGGCACGTCCATCGAAGAGGCGCGTCCGTTGGGTGCGAATCTGTGCCATGTCATGATTGCGCTGCCAGTTGGCGGGATTTCACCTTTTGGCGCGCGGGTCATGATTGCGCTGCCAGTTGGCCTGGGGAACAGGCGGGATTTCACCTTTTGGCGCGCGGAATTCCTGGTTCATTAAATGATTCGCTCCACGTGTCAAGCGATGACTCGCTGCAGGGCTATTGGTGCGCGATCTTCGCTGCAGAGAAATTGATTTGCTCCACGCATCAAGCGACGACTCGCTGCAGAACTAATCGAGCCACACGCCGCGTATCTTCGCGAATCCTTGTGCCTATAAAAGACAACAGTTAGAGAGAGACCTCTTCTTCTCCGAGCGCATTTGTTTAGAGTTCTTAAGAAAAGAAGTTCTTCTTTCTCTGTTCATCTCCATCACCAATGGCACCTAAGACCAAGCCAACCGCATCTTCTTCAAGAGCAACCGTCGTCGAGGCCCAGAGGGGTGGTTCTTCTTCGCGTAGGGAGTCTCTTTTCATAGGTATAACGCCGTTTAGGGTTGAACTTAGCCATCAATGGGAGTTCATGGAACCCCAAAAAGATATCTTTTGGAGGAGAACCATTAATAGAACCGTCAACATAGAAAACAAACCGTGTTTGATTCTCAGACGCGGTCTCAACGCGGTCTTTGAGTTGATAACCAAGGCGCGGGTTTGATGACCTGGTGCCAGTGAGTCCTACATTTCAGATTCTTCACTTAGAATATTTCTAATTGTGAAGAGTTCAGACGCGGACTTGAAGATTTTTCATCAGGTGCAGGTCTTTGATGAATCTTGCACCTGAGCCCAAGTACTTAAGAATTTTCATAAGTCTTGGTTTGCACAACGCGGACTTGATCCCGCTGGTCTTACGCCTGGATGTGGATTTGCAAGTCTGGACGCGGATTTGATAATTCCTGCGTCCAGTATTTCTTCTGCGTCTGGACGCAGATTCGCAGGTCTGGATGCGGATTTGATAATTCCTGCGTCCAGTATCTCTTCTGCGTCTAGACGATAGACACTTAGCATTTTTCTGATAAAGTGTCTAATTAAATGTCCTTTTCTTTTGCAGTGCCACACCTTTCTGCCCCACTCGCCAAGAAGCGCCACTTTGGGCATGTAGGTGGTGCTGACCGTGATCTGGCCTTTGTGCTACAAAGGACAGTACCTGTGACTGCTGACAAGTCACAGGAGCGCCAAAAAAGGCTCTCAACAATGTTGATATGACGACCCTTCGGGTGCTTATGACCGATGCAACATTCACAACAGATGATCGCGTCAAGCTGGAGAAGCCTGCCTTCTTCGGAGATCGTATTGGCGATGGCGGCTATTCCTGTATGATGGAATTATAGATGGCTCCATCAGATAGGGGATAGAAGATTCTTTCTTCCAGAAATGGAGAGGATGTTCCCGCTGTCTTATCTCCAGCACATGTCCGTCCCTCGGAAGATGAAATGGGACGTTTCCCGATACGTCCCTGAGAATTACCCTCGGTGACTTGGGCTCCCAGAAGGTATACCGTCATGATAGTCATGATAGGGCGGTTCTTGGCCCGTTCCCCGGGCGCGCAAGTCTGATCTCCCGGTTGGGGAGATACCAAAACTCGGCACTACCTTCCTCAACGCGTTTATAAGGCGGAGGGTGATTTTTCGGTTGAGTTCCGTGCGCCCGGGTGGGTTCATTCCACCGAGAAGTATTGGGGCGCAGGATGGTGAGCTTCGTCCTTACCGATCTTGGAGATCTGCTAGAGCATGTGGGACTGTACCCAGCAGTCAGGGCCGTGCACTATGGTATCCCGCCGAGTCCTCAGAACTTCTTCGGGGTCCTGGAGCATTACAATCCTTTAACGGGAGACATTCTTCACCCCGGTCGGAGAGATGAGCCTTGCACTGCACGAGTTGCATGAGGTCTCAGGGCTGGCAACAGGGGATTCTCCCTATGAGGAATATATCCCAACCACTGAGGAGCTCAACCTCATGAAGAAAGGGTCTCCTCAAATGTACGAGACTTATTGGAAGTGCTATGTCACTTCCATATTTGCAGCCAGATAACCACTTGGAGGTCAGGAGGAATCAAGCAGCTGTCTTGGGCCAGTTACTTGTTCAACAATGTCAATAAGAAAGACCATCCAATAACTCGATTGGTTCCCAGCTCCGACCAGGAAATTGAAGACAGGATCGACCAGGCTTCTGAAGGCTTCTACACCACGGATTCGAATGAGAACGGTTTCGATCCTGATATGGTCTTCGAAAGCTTTCACCATCAAGCCCGGACCCCTATCTCCGATCGAGCATTGTTGGCGGGCTTCTAATGCTGTGGCTGAAGTGTTGTGTGGTGCCCACCACTGCCACATAAAGTCATTGTTGCCGACGTGGTGTACCCGGCGGTGCTCCTGGCCTATGGCAGTCCCATAGCCCTTCTTCCGGCCGTGGCGGCTGGCATTCAGAGCGGGTTGCGGGCGTTAACTCACAACTTCTGCGAGCCAGGGAAGGCTGTCAACTCCCATGGCCAGCCGATCCTTGACTCAGAGGGGAAGCCGACGGTGAGCGCCCCAACCCTCGGATCGAGCTGCCTTACACGTACCTCATGGCTTGGTACGTGATGCACTGCCCTTCCCTGATGACGCCGGTGCCTTGGAGTGAGGGTTTCGCCCTTTTGTACAGCGGTTGTTGGAGGGTTCGGACTGGCGTAATACTTATATGTATTTCGTCCGGAAGTGCATTTCAGATGCTTCGAACTACCAGCTCAATCGTTGCTTCCCCGAGATCCCTGGTGCATCTTTCGGGGATCTATTTATTGATTCCGCGGGCCCAGATGACTATACGAGGTTGTCCTCGGGGTCTTCTGGTGGTTGATCACCATTCGGCCCAGATATATGCTTTTCCGGCAAGGGACTTCATGCACAATCGAGCCGTACATGCCGAATCGTTTCGCCCGACAGTTCGGCTACGATCAACTCTACGTCGGGAATCCCATGCTCGACTCGCCTTCGAAGGGAACTTGTTCGAAGGTTCTCGGGCTTGGTACTATAGTGTGGCCGGAGGGACGGAAGCAACTTTCCGTCTACCTACCGAGGGGTCAAAGTGCCGTATGAGTTTCAGCTTCTGCTCCTGGTATTTCCAAGTCAACCAGACACCAAACTTTGTTCTGGAGTATTCATGCATTGAGAGCATCAATGCAAATCTCGAAGCAAGGTCGGAGTCCGGTAAACGCTCGCAAGGCGTCGAGCAGTACCTGAAGGCTCTGAAGGAGGTCGGGAGAAGGTCAAGGGAGGAGTCGCGAGCAACAAGGGCGGAGTCGCGACCAACAAGGGCGGAGCCGCGACCAACCAGGGCTCGACAGGCGGTGGGCAAGCGTCGTCAAGGCTCTACTTCACTGCTGAGCCTGCCCCAAAGAAGGTTCGGAGAGACTTGACGGCCGAAGTTTCTCGATCCGCGGACATCCCTTCTGGTGTTAGGGAGCCGAGGGAGGAAGAGGTGGACAAGGAAGACACTCCTTAGTCCATGCCTGCAGGTTACACCGCAGGAGCCTCAGGATTGCAGAGGAAGGGGAGCCTGCTGACAGACCTACCGCCACTGACGAGACCGAGCAGCTCGAGGTCGATATAATGAGCAGAGTCGATGTTGAGATTCCGGGGATCTCAGCTCAGCCCGAGTCTTCCTCAGCTTAGAGGAGAGATGAGGCACAACAGCCGGGGTCTCCTTCTGTCTTCCTCTCCAGTCCTCGATGTTGACCCCAGCCCTACCACTGGGGTGTTTAGAGGCAAGGCTCCGGTTACCGAGGCCTCTCATGTTGAACCGTCGTCTTCCTTATCTGCAGAGGAAAGCGATTTTGATGATGAGGTCGACTATGGTGACGAACCCGCTCCTCCTGATCCGAGCAAATTCTCACACATCTCGGAGGAGGAAATACATGGGTGTGGGCCGGCGACGACGTCACTACCAGCGGTTGCTCCTGCTGAAGGTACTCTTTTTCACCTTCTGACCCGATTTCCCTTTTCATTTGAAGAGGAGGCTTTAACATTCTCCTTTTATGCTGCAGGATTGGCTGAGGGTACCGAGGCTGCAACCTCCTCGCAAATCGAGGAGATGATGCAAGAGTTGACCCAGCCAGAAGGAGTGGAGACTCCAGCTGCCGAGGCAACTACCGAAATCGGGGAGGCTTCTACTCTGCAGGAAGAGGAAGCCACCACTGAAGTCAGGGAGACTTCTCCTCTGCAGGGTTCGCCCAAGGATTCGACATCTCTGGACCTCCAGCTTGGTAAGGAAGTTTTGATGTCTCGGATGTTTTTCTTTTTACCATTCTGGCTAATGTTGAGATAACTTGCAGAGAGAACCGAGGGGCCCAGGTAGAGAGTCTGACGGTCAGTGTCCCTCCGGAAGGCCACACGGCCCAAGCCTTGCTGAGGTTTCTGAGGAGGTCGAGCTCACTACCTTGTCATCGGCTGTGGAGGTTCCTGCAGAGGTGGTACCCCCCAGAAGCGCCAGTGGCTGCTTCTGCTCTTGCCGTACCCGTGGTCAGCTCAACTCTTGTACCAACAGAGCCGATCTACATCCCCCACCCCGTGATAGAGAGGGGATCGGGAGCACTTCGGATGATGACATCATGGAGCTTTTGACACGCCAGGCGGTGCAGCAGTTCCTTACCTCGATGCGAACATGCATCGATTTCGTCCTGACTAGGGGTAGCTCCCTTGACTTTGCCCAGATGTTTCTCGGAAACCAGGTCGAGAACATCAAGTTGGCCGGAGGCCCTTCGCTAGCCCAGGCGGGTCAGCTGCTGGTGGATCAGCTGGGACAGCACCTGAGAGAGCTTCGATCCCTGGAGGATTATACCGGTTCATCCCACGAAGCTCAAGAAGCGCTGAATAGGCTCCTTGCTGCTCAAGAGCAGGAGCGAAAGGAGGTGGAGGAGAAGATCACCGATAGCACTCGTCTTCTTGAACGTGTCCAGGCTGATCACCAAAGGCTGGCGATTGAGTCCGAGGAGTCAGAGACGATCATACAGGCCGCAAAGCAGGTATCTTGATTCTCGGGCTGTTATAGCCAGGGCTGAGGCCATGATTGTCTTCAACGAACAGAGGCTTGCTACCTCTGAAAAGAGGCTAGCGGAGTTAGAGGTTGCTAAGGCGCAAGCTGAAGCGGACCTCTCTGTTCGTTCGTCCGAGCTGGAATCCTCCGAGTGCAAGCGCAGGGATTCTTGTCTGAAGCGGATCTGCGGGCCTGAGCTCTCATGGAGGTTGAGAAGGCGCGTCAACATAAGATACATCGCCTTAGGGAGCAAATCCGTTCTTTGGCGGACCAGGACTTGTAGCCTTCTCTCTTTTTTTTTAGAAAAAGGATACTCTGTTTACTAAGAGTGTTTTGTATTAACTTTTATCATTTTTGATATAATAAAAGTCTTTGAGGTTTTTGGTTCCACCTCCTTTGTTGCCGTGCTGTGGATGAATTTGACCTCTTGATCACAATCTTTGATTAACTGACTGTGAATGCTGAACTTAGGTGAGACTAAGTTCTTTAAATGAAA
Organism: Agave tequilana; assembly: GCA_038442645.1. Classification (NCBI taxonomy): domain Eukaryota; kingdom Viridiplantae; phylum Streptophyta; class Magnoliopsida; order Asparagales; family Asparagaceae; genus Agave; species Agave tequilana. The sequence goes on along the minus strand of JAVJIF010026161.1, from coordinate 58,011 downwards.
CGCGGCGTTTGACCCATAGGACCTTAGGCGGAACTAAGCCCTTTTGATGAGACGCGGCATTAGTTCATAGGGACTTAGGTAGAACTAAGTCCTTTTGATGAGACGCGGCGTCAATTCATGGAGGGACGCGGTCATCAGTTCATAAGAACTCAGATAGAACTAAGTCCTTTTGATGAGACGCAGCGTCAATCCATAGGGAGACGCGGTCATCAGTTCATAAGAACCCTGATAGAACTAAGTCCTTTTGATGAGACGCAGCGTCAATCCATAGGGAGACGCGGTGGCGTCAACTCGCAGAGAGAAACGCGGCTTTGAGTAACGCGAGTCTGTCCTGTCAATGAAGACGCGACGCGAGGGACGCAGCCTTGTGTATTTTCCCATTAATCTCGGAATGGACTAAGTCTTTTGCTGAGTCAAGTGCTTTCCCTTAAACGGGGCCGTGTTTGCTGAGGGGACGCGATTCTGAGTCACGCGGACTTTCCTTTGAACGCAAGTAGACGTCATTCATTCTGAAAAAGGAGACACGGGTTCCAGGTGCGGTTTTCCCATCTGCGTATCGATGTAACTTCCAGATGTTACATGCGGCCTGACATAAAGATTTTATGAGATCTTTGAACGTCAAGTCTGCACTGACGATTGAAAGTCAAGTCTTCGCTGACGATTGGGAAACCGGGTCATCCGTTGTTTCCCGAGCAGTTGTCCACGCGTCGGTTCTACATTGGACTGGGGCGTTAATACCCTTTATGTAAAATCGGCGCTGGCGTTTGGAAACCAGTGTCTTCAACATTTCCCGAAGCGACCCTCCACGCGTCAGCGTCCCATTGCACTTTGACAATCGTGCGGTCATTAGGCCGACGGTTCCAATTGATGAACCATTAATGACGGTTACCAGGAGCGGCCTATAAATAGGGTTTGGCCTTCGTTAGCAGTCCTGATTTAGATCATTTTCCCTTAAGAGAACGATTGCTCTGAGAACTTCTGCCTTCTTCAGAATTTTTAACAGGGGCACTGTCTTCATGGTGAAGACGACTCCAGGGAAGAGATGACCTAGAGCTTTCATGCTTCTGTTTGGTCTCTTCAGGACAAAGTGTCTCTCTGATCACCTTCCAGATCCACATTCTGATGCAGAGAGTTAAACTTTTGACAGAGGCCTCTGCTGGTATGCCGTCCCGACTTGCCGTGATGTTTCTAGTCCCACAAGTTTGCACTTTGGCATCATCATCATCTGGGTGAAGTCTGAGTTGGTGCATTCCTTCTGGAATTTGCGCCGCCGACTTAAACTTCCTTGGACGCGAGTACAGAAGTCTTTGGCACTTGGCGCTGACTTTTTTCATGAAGCTCGCGTTTTAAGGCCACTGACTTGGATGAATTCCAACTCGGGCTGAGGGTTTCAGACCCGAATTTTGCAACCCCTGTTCATTCAACAGGGAGATGGCAATTTTCGGCGTCTGAGTCTTTTCGTGCCTTGTGTTTTAGGCGCGGGCGCAAAATGAGACCGCGTTTGAATCCTGTATGTGGCACAGTTTTGATTCGCGTCTGCTTCTATTGACGCAGTATTTTGATTCATTGCGCGGGCTCATTCCGCGTCTGAAGTCTTCGACAAAAGCCGCGTCTGTCACTTAGTTTTCTTGTTGAAGTATACTAAGTTCTAGATTTTCTAATTCCCTTGTTTATTCCTTGTAGGTAGGCTTGATCGTCCTTTTTCAGGTTCGCTGGGCCCCTGGAAGAATATTTTAGCCGGCGGACTTGTTCGATGTTCGTCCACAAGGGAATATATTATGGTCCTCGTCGTCCACAAGGAATATATTATGTCCCTGACGAGGCCCGACCCTCGCCAAGGTCTCTTCAGATCCACTGCACCAGTCATGCCTGCTGGCAAGAGATGGTCAGGGTAAGTATGGCGGCGAGGGGGCTACGGTGGATAAGGTGGCAGAGAGGATCCTCTTCCTCTCCCACTCCAGAAGTAACATCGAGGACTCCTCATGTCTGCTGGATGGTCTGCTGGGGAAAGAGATGCTCATGAATGAAGGGTTGCAGGGCTTTCTGCTGCCACCGGACCTCAAGAACACCATTGCTCTTAGCTTAGTCAGCTAGGGCTCTTTCGATGTTTACATCATGCATCGTGGTGCAACCAGCTTCTGATCGTGGCCACAATGTCTGATTCTGTTTTGGTGACTGAGATTTCCTGCACACAAAATATAATATTTTAGTTTTAAGAATAGGATGTGCAAGTTCTCAATTCTAATCCGCGGTAGCAAGGCTATGCGGGTCGTGATCCTCAGGGAGGGACTGCGATGGAAGCGTTAAGCAAGTTATCTCCTTTTTTTTTATTTTTATTAATACGAGAATATTAGTTATGTTAGAAAGAAGGTGGTATTTACAATGAATCGGAAAAGAAAGAATTAGGAGATAGTGATTTAATCTACAAAAATAGAATAAAAGAAAAGAAAAGAAAACTAACCTTGGTTGGAGAAAATATGTGAAAACCTAACACTTTCTACTTTATTTCGGAGGAGTTGAACGCATAAACCATGGGATCAATCTCAGTCCGCTGTTCGCATTAGATCATCAAGCCTGGGCAAGTATGAATTGATACGCCTCGAGGAGGAGAAACATCTCCATGGAATATCGTTGGCACCACCAAGATTTGTTATACTTGTGGTTCGGTAATCGCTTGCATGCTCATCAAAGATCAACAGAAATAAAGTAGAAAAGAAAAAGAAAACAAAAAGAAAAGTAAAGCAATGACATAAATAAAAATAAAAAATACCTTCATTACTTGATACAATGGAGAAGAGAAGCATACATCAGTGTCACCCTCAACATAGCCATCTCCCTCTCTTGAAAATAAAAAGAAAATCTAACCTAGAAGAAAGAAGAAAAACCTAAAAACCCTAACTTTGGCCCTTTGCTGGACGCTGGATGCTCTGTACGTTGCACTGCAGGGGTATTTATAGGTCTACCCTAACTTAGGATAGAATTTTTTCTTTTTGTTTGTTTATTTGTTTGTTTGTTTGTGTTGGTGTGATATGGCATATAATAATAATTTTTCCAACTTTAATCCATATTACAACCACCTAACTATTTTTCGGATATTACCAACCCGGCATATCATAACTTTGACCAATCTAGTGTGCCGGAATGGTCTTATCCGAATAATTATAACCCATACCCCCCATCTTATGACCATGATTTTCATACTTTCAACTCGTCACAGAGTTCATGGGGTTTCGAGTCCCCGAGTCCAATTTTCAACCGACTTGTCCTCAGTCTCCACCCAGTCCACATTCTTTCAATGAGTCATACTTAGATCCCCCAGTCAGAATAGACTACCATCTATCGGGAAATGATAAGTATGCATGAGTCCAAGCAACAATTACCATCAATCGGAGAATGATTATGCGTAAGTCCACCGACTCACAATTTCATCACGATTACACTTCACCCTTTCAAGTCCAATCACAACACGATGCACCTATCAACTATGAAGGGATGCTTGCAGCCATGACTCAGGCTAGATTAGCCCGTGATCGTGATATAGATATGATGGTTCAATCTTTACGTTCTCACCGATCGGCCATTTCTGATATCATTGACCACTCTCGTAGAGCCGACGAACCAAGTTGCTTTGGACAACAAGATTCTACTTCAGTGCCATCATTTGAACTTGCTGAAACTCCATTGTTGATAATTTGCAAGTTTTTCCTTTCCTGAAATAGAACTTGAACATGAATATGATCATGATCTCCCACTTGATGATTCAATTTTACTTCCTGATTCAATAATGACTCAGTGTCTCCACCTGATTTCACTTTTCCCGAGTCAACATTGGATCCTGTTCCAATTCATCATGATATTGAGTCACCTATAATTGATGATCATATTGAACTTGACCAATTGTGCAATTTGAAAGTCCATGGATAAATTGGCAAGTTCTCATTTTTATGAAATTGAACCCAATGAGATATGTGACCTAGATTCTCAAATCTGTGATCAAGTTCAAATTCCCGAATCATTATTGACTCCTGTTTTGTTACCCGACTTAGGTAATCTTTTAGAGTCAGTTTTGATTCCCACATCTATCATTCCTGAACTTGAATCACCAACATTGAGTCACATTCTATTGTGGGAAACTGATTGTGGACTTGAGTTTCAGCTTATTGATTTGGACCCACTTCCTGAACCTAGCTCGACTCCTGAACCCTTACTTGATTTAAGTTTCTTTCCTGAGTCGGTATTCGTTCCTAATTACGACGTCCAAGTCAATCATTCCATCTTTTCACACTCCATTTTGGGACAAGGCGGTGACACAATTGACTCTGAAATTTATTATGAAATTTGGAAATTTGATGGGGTGGAAATTTTAAATTTTTTTGTTATAAAAGGGAAGTATTTTGACTTATTTTTTTTGAAAGAAATCTAAGTTAGTTTAAGGATTAGGAAAATCATGATTAGGATTTCTAAAAACTTGGTCAAAATAAATAAATTGTTAAATTTTAGGTATAGGAGAGAAATTGAATAAGTAATTAGTCTTGATTTTTACCTTAATGAAATATGCATACCAAATGCATATCTAGGATTCTAAGACAAAGACCTTGTGCCTCATAAAAAAAAAAAAAAAAATATCACCAATAAGCTGGATACATGTGCCTCAAGAAGTATAAGTATTCACGCCTAAAGGTGAGTTTCTAAATAAAAATAAAGTCCTTAGTTTTGTGGCCTAGTTCATTCGAATTTGAGTCCGCGGGGTGTTTTCTCACCTGGTGCCCTAAAGCCGACCGGTTTGGGAGCCACCGACTTTAAGTTTGCTACATGGGTGGATTAGAAAGCCTAAGAAAACTGAGAAATATTATACATGTATTAACACATCTTTAGTCAATTAGTTAGGTATGAGGGCCTCAAGAAGCCTTGATACTTATACGAAAGAAAATTAGATGAGTTATACATGCCAAAAAAAAAAAATTATATTAACACATCTAATAGTCAATTAGTTAGGTTAAGGGCCTCAAGAAGCCTTGATACTTACACGAAAGAAAATTAGATGATGTTATAAAAATAATAAGAGGCATGAGAGTCCAAGTTAAGGAATTGCTAGTAAAAATTCATAAGGATGCATATGATTTTTGGTAACGAAAAAGACTATATTAGAAATTCATATTTAATCCTTACCTAAAATGAATAACAATTGACTTTATAAAGACTAGGTTTAAAGAATAAATAAAAATGAGGATCCTAAAACTTATAGACTACTTAGTCTCTTCAATAATAATTCAAATATTTTCCTTTTTATGGATTTTGTGGGTGCAATCCGCTGAAAACCCTCACGAGACAACACTCGTCCTCTAGGGGTAACCTAGAGGTTTAACGGCTTGTTGCACATGCTAAGTGCAACCGTGATTCCTACGAAAGTGAGTTAGCTAGGTTAGATTTTTCTCTTTCTTTTTGATTTTTACTCGAGGACGAGCAAAAAGATAAGTGGTGGGGGTGTGATAGGTAGTGAACAATACATATTGTCATCATATATACCATCACATTTGCACATTTATTCATATTATAATGCACATTTATTATATTTCGTTATTTAATGTGTGCAGGCCTCGAATTATTATTTTAATAAGAAATAAAGCTTAAAGAGCCCAAAAGCCCAGATCCAAGCCCATGTTTGAAGCCCAGGTGAAAAAGCGCAATTACACGAAGTCAAAATGCAAATACAAGGGCTAAAAGTTGCAAATATCAGAGATAAGGGAAGGATAGACTTCTATCCAACCCTAAACACTTGCAGGATGAGGATAAAAGCCCAAGATAAGAAGAAAATTCGTGGAAGAAGATTTGAAGAAATCTGGATTAAGGGTAACTTGATTACTAAGTTATCTCAAAAATCCAGATTAAAAGGCCAGATGCTTATTCCAAAAGCAAGCGCCCAGATGGACGGACCAGGAGAGGCCACGCGCGCCAAAGCGCGTGGCCAGATTCCACAAAAATGCCGCAAATCCGCGGCAAAATCCAAGATTCCACAAAATATACCAGATGAGATCAAAGTGCCGCGGAATCTTGGATTTTGCCCGCGGATTTGCGGCATTTTTGTGGAATCTGGCCACGCGCTTTGGCGCGTGGCCTCTCCTGGTCCGTCCATCTGGGCGCTTGCTTCTGGAATAAGCATCCTGGCCTTTTAATCTGGATTTTTGAGATAACTTAGTAATCAAGTTACCCTTAATCCAGATTTCTTCAAATCTTCTTTCCACGAATTTCCTTCTTATCTTGGCTTTTATCCTCATCCTGCAAGTGTTTTAGGTTGGATAGAAGTCTATCCGTTCCCTTATCTCTGATATTTGTAACTTTTAGCCCTTGTATTTGCATTTTGACTTCGTGTATTGCGCTTTTTCACCTGGGCTTCAAACATGGCTTGGATCTGGCTTTTGGGCTCTTTAAGCTTATTTCTTATTAAAATAATAATTCGAGGCCTGCACACATTAAATAACGAAATATTAATAAATGTGCATTATAATATGAATAAATGTGCAAATGTGATGGTATATATGATGACAATTATGCATTTTTCACTACCTATCATTTGGCGCCCTTCCAAACATCTTGTACTCGGAATCAAACGCGGCTTCAAGGAGTGAGTGCAACCTCTGAGAGAGAGAGGGACTTCTTTGTACTCCTTGATTGTAACCCTCAATCTTTTTGTATAAGAGAGCGTTTTAACTGTAACACTCAATCTTATTGTATAAGAGAGCGTTTTTACTGTAACACTCAATCTTATTGTATAAGAGAGCGTTTTGTATCACTTTCATATGCTTGGAAATAAATAAAAGTGACACTTTTCTTTTTACCTCTTTCATTATCTTGAACTTTTTGTCTTCAGTTAGACTCATAGAAGCAGAAAATCTTTGACTTTGTCAAAATTATGATGATAATCTCAATAAGTCAAATTTGTAGGGAAAGATCCTATTTCAGGAACTTTCACAATACTGTCAGAGGGTAATATTAACTTGATATAGATGAAATAATTTTTGGTGGACCTGCCACTTTATAAGAGAAAGTGACAAGTAGAATTGGTACCCCCAGGGAGGGTGAACTTTTATCAGGTGTTTGGAATTAACTTGATTGAGCTCAGCTGGGGATCTGATGGAAACACTGTTGATGGTGTAGTATTAACCTAACAATGCTTTTAGGTAGACTTGTTACTCTGTTGAAGAGAATAACAAGTGAGACTAGACTCGTGGGGAATCTAGGAAAGTTTGTTACCGTTAGAGGTGTGATATTAACTTAACGGGTTGAAAGTAGTCTTGTCAGAAGTGTAATGTTAACTTGACAAGGATGTGAGTCAGAGGTGTGATATTAACTTAACTCAGAAGTGTCACTGTCATAGGTGTAATGTTTAACTTGACAGTGAGGGTAATGCTAGAGGTGTAATGTTGAACTTGGCATTAGTCATCTCGACTTCAGCGAGGAAGTCCGAGGAAAAGTCATGGCCATAGGTGTATTGTTTAACTTAGCAGTGACTTGATGCTAGAGGTGTAATGTTAACTTAGCATCATCCATTTCAGCTTCGATATGGAAGTCTGAAGAAAAGTAACTGTCAGAGGTGTAATATTAACCTGACAGAAACCTGATTACTGTTTAGAGGTGTGGTGTTAAACTTTAACAGTAATTTGTCAGAGGTGTAGTATTAACTTGACAAAGATAAGAGCAATTTGAGGACCTGTCATTCTATTGGTGAGAATTGACAAGTAAAAATTTGAAGTGCCAGGGGTATAGTGTTAACTTGGCAAATTTGAAAGTTTGATACTCCGTGTAGAGTTGACAAGCAAAATTTGTACTCGACAAGGAATATTGAAAAGTTTCCATTACCAGAGTATAGTGTTAACTTAGTAATGGTTGTATTTTGTAGACCTACCATTCTGTGCATGAGAATTGGTAAGGGATTTTGGAGGAAAGAGTGGAGCCAAGTCCACTTAGGATTTTTAGCAAACCCTCAGCTATTAACGGATTTGAGGTGCCTTTACCAACTACCGTTTGAGTTGGGCTAGCCATGCTATTCCCCTCAGCATGATGAGTTGTCGAAGACTTATGTTGGGCTTGGAAGCCAACATTTTCCTCTATCCTTAGCCGTCGGAGGCGTTGGAATAAATGAAGAAGCTCTTCTTGTTTTGATCAGAGGTGTATTTTTAACTTGATCAGCGGAAGAATACCATCTAAGGATAGTATTTCTTTAGGAACCTGCCATTGATCGGCAATCATGAGTGTATCGCCATTTGAGGTTATGAGGCGATACGACCCATTTGAGTAGACTGACTCTACTACAAATGGTCCTTCCCATTTGGGTTGGAATTTTCCTTTTGTCTTGTGCGTCATTACCATGGGTCTTCTGACGGCTAAGACAAGATCGCCTTTCTTGAAAGTTCGCACTTTAACTTTCTTGTTGAAGGCTCTGGTAATTCGAGCTTGGTAGAGCTCGATTTGCTATTGGGCCTGTAGACGCTTATCGTCTAAGGCTTCCAATTCTTGGAGTCGCTGTCGATGCTTCTCCACGGTTGTCATCTCCGCTGTCAAGGCGACGCGTAGAGATGGAATTTGGATCTCTAGTGGGAGCACGGCTTCGCACCCATAGACCAAAGAAAATGGCGTAATTTTAGTTGGGGTTCGCACAGTTGTGCGGTAAGCCCATAAGCATTCACCCAACTTGTCGTCCCAGTCTCGTTGACTTTTCGAGACGAACTTCTTGAGAAGCTTGCCAATAGTCTTGTTGAAAGCTTCTGCGAGGCCATTAGTGGCAGGATAGTATGCCGTTGAGGACACACTCTTGATTCTGAACTTAGCGTAGAATCTCTGGAAAGCCTGGCTGATGAACTGAGGTCCATTGTCATGGACAATTCGTCGAGGTACACCGAAACGGTAAATAACGTGATGTTTCACGAACTTGATCACGTTCGACGATTTGACCTCCTTCAAAGGAACGGCTTCGGCCCATTTAGAGAAGTAATCGGTTATTGCCAAAATGAACGATGTCCTTTTGATGATGGTGGGCTGATAGGTCCGACCACGTCCATGCCCCCACATTTCAAATGGCCAAGTAGAGGCCGTAGAGTGGAGGTAGCCTGGTGGTTGATGGATGAAATCGCCATGCACTTGGCAGGCGTGACATCTCTTGGCATAAGTGACGGCATCGGCAATCATCTTGGGCCAGTAGTAACCCAATCTTTGGAGTCGATGTGCCAATTTTGGGCCAGGTTGATGGGCTCCACACATACCGTCGTGAGCTTCTCTCAATACCTCTTGGGCTTCTTTTGGTGAGAGGCACCGGAGCAAGATCCCGTCATGCGATCGACGATACAATGTTCATGTAATCGCATTATAATAGAATTTGGGGGCTTTTCTTCGAATGGCAGCCGCCTCTTTAGTGTCTTCAGGCAGGATGCCATATAGACGAAATCAATGTAGGGGAATCGCCAGTCTTTAGGCTCTGGACCGGTTGACAATTCCAGTGCTTCTTTGCCTTGACAATCTCCCTTTGACTCCTGATAGCCCTCGAGAGCATTTCTCGGGCAATACAGGTCGTGGTTGTAGACGAATATCTTCTCCATTGCTCCAGATAGAAGAGCTAAGGAGGCCGCGAGGGATGCGAGTGCATCCGCGCGCGCATTTTGCCTACGCGGTACATGGTCGATGTAGAAGTTTGTAAACCCCTCGGCCATGCGGATAGTTGCGTGTAGTAGGGTACTAGGTCCTCATGTCTGACTTCGTACTCCCCGCGAACTTGGCTGACGATGAGTTTAGAGTCGCCGTATGCCTCGAGATTTTTAACGCCAATCTCATCGGCGAATTGCATCCCAATCAAAGAGCGTTGTACTCCGCCACATTGTTGGAACAAGGCTCAGTTAATGAGACAGCTCGGGGAATCACATAATTTTGTGGGGAGACGAGTACTACTCCTACCCCTGCCACTATGTGTCCCTTTGGGCTTGTTCTGGATGCACCGTCAAAGAAGAGTTGCCACACTTGACTTTCAAATGACGTCTGAGTGAGGCAGACTTCGGCGATTTCATCTGGGAGATCCTCGTAGAGTTTGGTTGCCCTCGGATCTGGGTGCTCAGCTAGGAAATCCGCTACTGCTTGTCCCTTAATGGCCTTTTGTGGTAGAAAGTACATCTCATATTGGGATAACAATATGGCCCATTTTGCCAGCCGGCCGTTTAAATGATGAAGGCTTAGTCATAAGTAACCTCAGGGGGTTGACTTTTGATATGACGTTTATAGTTTGGCCTACCAGATAGTGCCGCATTTTCTGAATGGCGAACACCAGTGCCAAACTTCCTTCTCGATCGGGTTATACCGATGTTCGGCTCCGATCATTGTTCTACTCAGATAGTAGATTGCTTGCTCACGTCCGTGATCATCATTCTGAGCTAGTAGAGCTCCCAAAGAATGATCCATTGCCGGACGTACACCAGGAAAGGCTTTCCGGATACCGGAGCTGCAAGGACTGGTGGTTGGGTGAGGTATTGCTTGATTTCCTCGAACGCTTATTGGCAAGCGTCATCCCAAATGAATGAGACACCCTTCTTCATTAACTTAGCGAAGGGTTGGCATCTTCCGGAGAGGTTTGAGATAAACCTGCGGATGTACGCCAATCGTCCCTGCAGTCCCCTGAGTTCTTTGAGATTTCTCGGTGGTTGCATCTCCTGGATAGCACGAACCTTTTCCGGGTCCAAGTGAATTCCGGTGGATGTTACAACAATCCTAAGAATTTGCCACTGGCCACCCCCAGGAAGGACTTTGTGGGATTCATCTTCAATTGATGAGCCCGCATGATGTCGAAGACCACCTTCAGGTCCGCTATGTGATCACCTTTATTGCGGCTTTTTACCGCGATGTCATCAACATAACATTCCACCGTTTTTGCGCATTTGCTGGTGGAAAATGGCGTTCATGGCCCTTTGGTATGTTGCCCCTGCATTTTTCAGTCCGAAGGGCATGACGGTGTAGCAATATACCCCTAGAGGGGTCCTGAAGGAGGTATGCTTTTCGTCATCAGGATACATTTTGATTTGATTGAATCCTGAGAATCCGTCCATGAAGGACATTCGTTCGAATCCACAAGTATTGTCAATCATGACATCTGTGATCGGCAATGGGAATTCGTCCTTAGGGCAGGCCTCATTTAGATTGCGGAAGTCGATGCAGATCCGGATCTTCCCGTTCTTCTTGGCGACGGGGACGATGTTGGCTACCCATTCAGGATGTTGTTCTTCCCTGATGAAGCCAGAATCAATAAGTTTTCTGACTTCTGATTGAATTGCCTCCATAATTCTGGACGAAACCGTCGCTGCTGTTGTTTGACAGGTTTTACGTCTGGATTGATGTTGAGGTGGTGCATAGCCACCTGAGGATCGAGTCCTGGCATGTCCTCATAATTCCAGGCGAAGACGTCTATATACTCTTGTACAAGAGATATTAGATCCTTCTTCTCTGAAGGTGACAGGCCGTCACTTATGAAGATGGGCTTAGGGTTAGCCTCATCTCCTAGATTGATTTGAACAACCTTGTCTTCTGTGGGTGGCTCACGCTGTTCAAAGCGAGTGTCCCAAAGAGCATTTAAATGTTTGATCCAAGGATCTGTATCAGATTGGATCATTTCTTCATCTCCGTCTTCCAGGTGGCTTGTTGAAACCATGTTCACTGAAAGCTCCTTGAAGATGTTGCCTACACTGACATCCGACTCCCAAGATGATGTGTCTGAAGAGTAATCGTTGCTCGACGATTCTTGAGAATCGGAGGCTGATGGGACCGGAGTTGATACATAGCCCAACCCCCGGCGCCTCCGATGATAATAATCGGGGGCCTTTCCTTCGGCACAAAGGATCGAAGCAGCGTCCTCCTTCCTTTGCCGAAGTTCAACCTGGGTCTGTTGGTCAGGTCATACCCCATGCACTTCATCATTTTGAGCGCTTTTGGTTCATAATGACTGAGCTGAGGGGATTCCTCCTCACTTTTCGAGTCTTCGCGGGGCATTGGCTCAGACGAGATTCTCCCAAAAAGAATTGGTTTTTGGCCTTTTCGTCTGGCTGGAACCATAAATATAGATTCTTGCGCATTACCATTATCTTGGTATGTCTCGAAGGACGACTTCACTGGTACATGCAACGATGTCAAAGCATCTACTGCCGACCAGGGATCATCGTCTACTTCGGTGCTAGTGTCTGATGGCACTGAATCAGAAGCAAACACAGAAAAATACGCGAAATCTAAATCTTCATTAATGTACCATCCGCCTGCATCATCAGCGGAGGTATTATCAACATCGGGCTTATTAATGCCCGTTACAGGTGGATCCAGCTCCCACACGCACTCATCTTCCTCGGGCTCGATGTCAGCTTCGTTACCAGAGTCTGGCTCCTCTGGTCGTGGGGTTTTATTTGTCTCCACTGGATCTTGGTACAACAAAGAGTCGGTGAAATAATTCTCGACCCCTTTGAACGGATACCTTTCGGCAATCAACGTCTGCACCTTTCCACTCCCGTCAATGTATTTCATGACTTGGTGGAGAGTGGAGGGAACGATGGAGTTGCGGTGAATCCACGGTCGTCCCAGCAATAGATTGTAGGAAGTGTCAGCATCGATGATGTAGCATGTCACTTCCGACTTGAGGCTTCCAATCTGGCATTTGAGCTTGGTTTTTCCCATCGGACGGGTCTGGTTGGCATTGAACCCATAGATAGTTGTCTGAGTAGGGCTCAAACGATGAGTAGGAATGCCCAGATTTTGCATGACCCGGCGAGGCATGATGCTCAACGCGGACCCTGGATCTACCTGAATGCGGTTCACCTCAGACGATCCAATATACCCTGTGAAATACAGGGGTCGATCATGCTTTCCTTTAACCTGCATATCATCTGCTGTGAAGGTAATGCAGGAAGCATTTGGGGAGGTGTGGAGGCAATCCTCTACATCTTCCTCCTTCGGCACCTGGGTCATGAAGACCTCGGCATTTGCCAGAGCTTCTTGTAGAGCTTCTCTGGTCGACTTTGATAGTCTAAGAAGTTCATACAAGGTAATGCGTTCTGGGATGTTGGCTAGTTGAGCCAGGACATCAAAGCGGTAAGGTGTCGTGGATCCTTCCGCCATACCTTTCGAAAGAACTCCGAGAAACCGAGTTTCTTTCTGTTTCTCCACAGGTGGCTTTGTGGAGGGCCTGATTGGCTCTGCAGTTGGTTGTGGAGGGGCTACTGCTGTCTCACCGTACTGTTTCAAGTACGCCTGTCCTGAACGGGTTCCCGCCATCGGTTGGTTGGGCTCTGCGGCCGGACTATTGTTTCCTCCTCGGAGTCGGTTAACTAGGGAACATCAGTCTCGGCTTCTCGAGAGGAGGCACCCACCACATTGCAGGATGAGGCCTTTGCCTTGCCTTTGGATTTCCGGTTGGTCACAGTAGTCCATTGCTGTTCATTGACAAGGTCAGGGTGGACCCACATAATTTCCCCTTGAGGTGTAGGGACGGGTACCAAACCTTTCTCTTGCTGCTGGTGAGGGTCTGTGTTGACCACTCTCAGCTCTCCTCTTGGAATAGGGGCCACCCCTGCAGGCATTGGGGTTGTCTTCCAAACTGGAGAACTGACGTCACATTAGCCGTCACCTTCTTCTGCTCTGGTCGGAGTTTCAACACCTCCGCGTCAACCAGAGCTTGAAGGATGTCCTTGAAGACATAGCAGCTTCTGGTAGGGTGCCCCAGCATCCTGTGGTACAAGCAATAGGTGGGATTGTCGGTCTTGCCGACTTCCTCAGGGCGCCTAGCTTCAGGGAGCTTCAGTCGGTTGCTCATGTTGAGTAGTTTAAAGAGCGAATCGACATGTTCCTCCTTGAAGGAATATTGCTTGTTGGCTCGTGGCTGACTTGAAGAGCCACTCGCTTTGCCTGATTGAGGTTTGGCAGGAGACTTGGTCTCCGTTGCCAAATTATCCTTCCGCTTTGTTTGGAGGGATGTGTCCGGCGCACGCCTTGTCGACCTTTCCGGCCTAGGCTTACCTTCCTCCGCTCTAACGCGGGCGACAATCTCCTCAGCCTGTTCACCTTGTTGGACTAATTGCTTCCAGGTGCGGCTTTCAGCAACTCCTATTTGAGCAAGGAGTGAGGTTTGGAGATTGTGGCGGCATGTTTCCACCAGGGTGGCCTGGGTCATACCGCTTGGACACCGGAGTGCCATGTTCCGAAACCTTTCCACGAAAGATTTGACGGACTCCCCTTTTCGCTGTTTGGTAGCCAAAGGGTGGGCATTGTGACCTCGGAGTCATCTTCGAAGAAGCGCGTTAAAAAGAGCTTCTCCAAATCGCCCCAGTTCTTGATAGAACCTTCTGGGAGCTTCATGAACCATTCAAAGGCCAGCCCTTTCAGGGTGCCGATGAACAGACGCGCCAGGATGGCATCATTATTTACTACATTCCCGGTTTGGGATTTGAAGTAGTAGATGTGCTGGTTGGGTGACCCCTTCCCGTCGAATGCTTGGAGGGTTGGAGCCTTGAACTTAGGAGGGTATGGAACTAAGTCCCACTCAGCCGGATAGGGCCGGACCACTCCTACTTCTTGGAGGTCTTTGCGATTGGCAAGGGCCTCGAGGCGTCGCTCCAGTTGACTCATTCTTTTAGCATGAGCCTTCCCCGGGTCTTGGTCGCCCTTTACTTGCGACGAGGACTTGGTCGAGCCGGAAGTAGAATCGCCGCGTCTCCTCAGAAGGTTCGGAAGATGAACTTTCTCCCTTTCTCCCTTTGCCCTTTGACTTTTTAGGAGGAGACCTCCTCCTGTCTTCGAGCAGCTGTGCAATCGCCTGCTTGAGGAGTTGATAGATTCCTGCTGAGAAAGAATCATATCCATTTGTGCCTTCTGGATCTGTTCTAAATGTTTAGCCGTCTCCTCAGGAGTGCCTGTCATGTAGGCAGAGGTCTCCTTCTCGACGGAAGAGTTCGAAGCCCTCAATTCCGCTACGGCGGAGTGAGAATCATTCACTTTAATGCCATGGGCTAAGGCATTATAGTCAATTGGGGGAATGGCCCCAGTCCGGGTGCGAGTGTGTTGATACACCCCTTCCGGTTCAGAGTCAGACTCATCTGAGCTGACTGCAGATTGTTTTCCCTTGCTCCTGCTTGTCATATTCGCAGTGAGCTCCGGGTACTTAGCGTCAGAGAAGGTTCTCCTTCTGTGGGAGCGTCTTCTTTTAGCTGACGAGGGAATCAGGGTCAGCTGTCTGACTAAAGACTGCTGATGTACGCCTGATCCGCACGGCACTCAGAGAGCATATGGATGAGCCGTTGGCAGCACACGACGAAGTGGCCTGATTGGCACTTCTTTTCTTCGTCAAATAATCCCTCAAATCCATGGGAGGGGATTGAAAAGATTAGCCTCACAGCGTCGAAGACGGGAGGCATCCATGTGCTGTACAGCCTGGACGCAGGCTTCAGGGACGCGATTCTCGCGCCACAGTTGTTCAGCGCGCGTCTGGCGTCTCTGTTGAGACAAGACGCGCCTGTCGCGTTGCTGCTTGGTGTGTCGGGGCAGAGACACTTGAGAGAGAGTGGGCTGCTGGGCCCCACGTCTATAGGCGCGTGCCTCTTGTACTTGACAAGGCACAGAGGCTTCACCTTGGCGTTTGGTGAGTTGGTCCTCAGAGGACCTAACTGAAGGAATCTCGCGTTTGGGCCGCCAAACGCGGACTTCGCGGGGCCGCGAGCAAGGCGCCAGTTTGTATGCTGCGTCTAGCCTCAGTCAGACAACCAGAGGTTCTAACTTGCAGCTGACGCGCACGTCTCCTCTGTCGACGCTCAGCGTTCCGGTTGCGTCGCGGAGGTGGAGAGAGACCAACAACATCCTGATGCTGAACATCAGAGATTTTAACCACGCGGGTCTCCTGAGAGACGCTGACGCGGGTGTTCTGTGCGACGCGGTTGGTCGCAAAGGCAGTTGTGCCTGGGACTACGCGGGCCTTCTGCGAGGTGTTGGCGCGTGTACCTTGCTTGGCACAGTTGGCAGTAGGGGCGACCGAGAGAGCCACAGATCGGGCTTCGGGCCATTCCCCGTCGAGACCAGGCGGCAGACGCGGGTCTTTGGGCTCTTGGATCCGGAAGAGAGAAACTCTTCGTACTTCGCCTGGTCGAACTCGACAATGAGCGATTCGACCATCTTCCCCTTACGGAGGACGTCATCCTGCGCCACAATTTGCTCATCAGTGACAAATGTAGTCCCCAGCGGAGTCGCCATCTCTTGTACGCGCCGGAAAAGAGAGAAAGAGGAAATGCTGTAAAAATTTCCTTGAATCAGAGATGAAAAGATTACAACAAAACCACTTTTCTTCCAGTTATAAGGGAGGAGGATGTTGAGTCTTGAATCCTCCCTTTGTTTAGTGCTGGGTTCTTCGTATGGCGGTGGAGAGTGAATCTTGTTCTCCGTTGACCGGATGACCGTCGGGATCGTCAGGGATCTTCTCTTCGGCTGGTAGAAAGAGTAGCACAGCTCTTGTCTACCAAAACTCTCAAAGAGAAGGTAGGCAAATGGTAGCTTGTACGCAGCAAGCTTGACGAAGAGTTGAGCTCTCTCCTTTTTCTGTCGTGTCTTGTCGTCTGATTGTCGATCCTCTTATCACCAAAATGCCTTTGGTTGCTGATCGCCAATTGTCCAATTGCCAGTCTCTCTATCTCTCGATCGTCGATCGTCGATTCTACTTCTCTGCCAATCCTCCGATTCCTCTGATTGCCCCCGACCTCATAGCAAACGAGGCTATTTATAGAGGTCCTAGGGGGTGAACGTGCCCCCTAAAAATGCTCCACAATGAGGGCCTGACCTCCCCGCTATGTGGGCGGCGACTGGCCCCAAACCAGGGCGGTTATAACTGAGACGCGGGTTTCAGCCCACGCGCCTTGAGGTTGAGGTGCGGGTGTTGAGCCCACGCGCCTTGAGGTTGAGATGCGGGTGTCTAGCCCACGCGCCTTGATGCTGAGACGCGGGTGGTCTAGCCCACGCGCTTTGATGCTGAGACGCGGGTGTCGAGCCTACTCGTCTTGAACTTGAAACTCTGCTTTTTAATGGCTTGTCTTCTAGTGATTTTTTAGACAGCCTACAACTTGATGATCGTTTGTTGAGTGCTTCCGCCAAGCCATTAGCGACGGGATTATAGGCAGTTGAAGCCACATTCTGAATTCGGTATTTATCGCAGAATCGATAGAATACCTGGCTTATGAATTGGGGACCATTATCATGGACGATCCGTCTAGGGACACCAAATCATGGATGACATGGTGCTTGATGAAATTAACCACGTTAGACTTTTGACTTCAACCAGTGGTATAGCTTCTGCCCACTTTGAAAAGTAATCAGTTATTGCCAGGATAAACCGGTGACCTCTTGGCGAAGAGGGGCTGATTGGCCCTACGACATCGATTCCCCATACTTCAAATGGCCATGAAGCAACAGTTGGGTGGAGCAACTCCGGAGGTTGGTGTATGAAGTCCGCATGAATTTGACATGCTTTACACCTTCGAGCATATTGGATGGCATCGGCTATCATGGTTGGCCAATAATATCCAAGCCTATGCAATCTGTCTTTGAGTTTCGGACCTGGCTGATGAGCTCCGTATATACCGTCGTGTGCTTCTTTAAGCACTTCCTGTGCCTCTGAATTAGAAACGCAACGGAGGAGGATACCGTCATATGAACGACGATAAAGTGTCTTCAGAGTTGGATCGTAGTAAAAACGGAGAGACCTTCGTCTGATAGATGCCGCTTCTTTAGGATCGTCTGGCAACAGACCATGTAGAGCATAGTCGATGAAAGGAAAACGCCAATCCTCGGCTCAAGATCCGTCGAGATATTATAAACTGTTGGCCCAAAGGCCCTCACTCTAGTTTTGATGATGATCAACTCATGTAGTTATGTTACTAATGATCTTGTGTTTAATTAGTGACAGATTTATGATCAAGATCTTAGTTGGTGCATAGCTTCAACAAAGGATTTAAAGTCAAGTTTTGGAGCTAGCACGGTGTTTGGGCCAAGTCAAGAAGGCTTCAAGTGAAGACTTCAAGAAGATGAAGACTTGAGTCTAGGTTTATTTTTGTAAGATTTTATTTTAGATAAATGTAAAGGATAGAGTAGTTGGTGGATTGCTCAAGTATATATACACACACACTCTTGATAGGTTTGTTTTAGATGTCTTTTCATAAAAGATTTTTCATTTGGAAAAATATAGTTTTGGTTTTTGAGGTTCAAGTTTACATGTTCAACCAAAACCTTATTTAGAGCTTAATGTCAAAAACATAGATATTTCATCTTGATTGTGTAGTGGATCATATCCATACACACTATGCCTTAAAATGAATTACAATATCTTGTTTTGTATTTGGAGAAGTTTTGGAAAAACAAAGTTTGAAAAACCAAGTTTTTGAAAATACTGTTTTTAGTTTGAGCCATATTTTCCAAGTTACAAAAATAGTCCAAATCATTTGTAACATGCCTTGATTTTATGCAAGCATGTTTTATTATCAAAGTATAACATTGAAACTATTTTTGTAGATTTTCTGTAATTTTATGGGATTTTATTTGAGCCAAAAAGACAAACTTTTTAATCCTAAAATTCTGTTTCAGGCTTCAGCAAGTCGACTGTATAGTCGACTATACTGAAGTCGGCCGACCGGACCGGTCGACCGACGTGCACAGCGTGCACGCCTTGACCTGGCAGACGGCCGATCGACCGACCGGGTCGACCGGAACTGAGAGCAGTGCTCTCTGTTCTTTTGGGTCGACCGGGCGGTCGATCGGAGGCTCCAACGGTCGGATTCTTGACCGTTGGCGGTCGACTGGGCGGTCGACCGACAGGTCTGACAGACCCCAACGGCTAATTTTTGACAGCCTATAAATTTGGGGGTTTGGTCATTGTTTTGAGCCAAGATTTTCAAGTGGGTTTTCACCAGTTTTTCCTGAACTATTTAGAGGTTTCCTCCACTTGATTTAGAGCAAATATTTTCAATCAAAAGGAGAGTTTGATCAAGAGTGTTTTAAAGAGATTCTTTGAGTTTTCCTCCACCATCTCTTTCTTATTTTTCTCACACAAACACTTGAGCTATCCATTGCTATATCTACCTATAGGGATTTGTTGTGAGAGGATTTTAGGTGATCAAGAGTTGTGATCACCAAAGTTCTACTGTTTACTTGAGGAGGCGGACGTGTGTTCGCAATTGTTTCGGGTCCTAGTGTGGACTTGGTGTTTTCGGTTCGGGTGCGAACTCGTTGTTTGAGGTGCGGCCTCGGCAAGCTTGTGGGGCTTGCGTGTGTACGGACTAGGGAGTCCGAGAGTTGTAGGTGTTGCGGCACCGGGTGATCCATTGGGATCGATTTTAGTGGAAATCCTTCGTGCGTCAAAGGCGGGGATGTAGAGCAAGTGTGCTCGAACCTCGAAACAAATCCCTTGTGTTTGCGATTGCTCACTCTCTCTCTCTCTTTGTCTTTGTCTATATCTTGCATGCTTATATTGTGTTTATCTTTTCATGCTTGATATACCTTGTGTGCTTAATTGATATACTTGCTTGGGATTGTTTGCTAACACTTGTATTCAACCAAGAGAGCCAACGCGGCACCTCAACCCATATCCAGGGGAATCTAGAGGAGTTAGTCCAGAGCCCTTCACGGGGAATTCGGCTACACTCTTGTGTTATACGTGGTGTTTAGTGTAAAAGTTTAATTAGGTCATAATGTTTTTAATTCCGCATTATTTGGCATTAAGTGACCATTAGATTAGCCATCACCTATTCACCCCCCCTCTAGGTGAACTTACAATTGGTATCAGAGCCAAGTGCTCTTGATTTGGGTCTTACAACCTAGAGTTAAAGATCCTCATTTTTAGGCTAATCACAATATTTGTACACACACCATGGACTTCATGTCACCACCCACTTTTGACATTCTTAACATCCAAATTTGGAAGGTTAAGATGTCCTTGTACCTTAAAGCCCTAGGCATACATGTTTATCTTGCCACCACTAAAAATGATTATTGTTTAAATGGCAAAATTTTGAGGCTAATGCTAAAGCCCTTCATGCTTTAAAGTCAACCCTAAATGATGATTATTTATCTAGGGTTTCTAACATTGACTCGGCTTTTGTAGCATGGAACATCATCACCTCTCTTGACGAAAAGGATCTATACTATGCCGGGAGCGATTCGGACGTTGGAAGCAACACCTCCAACGCATGCTATATGGTCCAAGGGGATAACCCCCTTGAGGTAACTACCGAATCCGAGATAGATGAGGATGTAGACATGTCATATGATGAGCTTACATCTTTTTGTCAACTATTGCTTGAGAAATATGACATGATTAAAAGGATAATAAAATTTGAAAAAGAAACTTGATTGCATGCATATAGAACATGATTCATTTAGAAGTAACATTGCATGCCTAGAAAAATAAAATAAAGATTTGAAAAATGAGAATGTTTCCTTGTTTTCCAAATTGAATGATCTTTGTGAAGGAAACACTAGTTTGAAAAATGAAATGATTTTGGTGGAAAAACAAAAAGAAATTGTTTTTCAAGAAAACACTACTTTGAAGAAGAAAATTTTTGAAAAAGGAAAATGTTTCTAAAAAGAAAAAGGTAAATGATTCTATATCTCACTATAATCTTCATGCCACCATTGATGATAGTGAGATTATACTTTTGAAAAATAAGATCAATAGTTTGAGCTCAACTTTGAGCTCGTGTGCATTCAACAATTCTAGATTGGAGTCTTTGTTTTCAAAGAAACAAACTCCACATATTCATGCACATCATCATGCATATGCTTATGTTGCACGTCATGATCACACGCACACACATAAGCATCTTAAGGTGTACAAGTGTACACATTGTGGCCGCAAAGGCCATTTAGCAAGATTTTGTTATGATAAGATTCATTCTTTAAATTTTGCTAATAAGAAAAATGTTTGGGTTCCTTACAAGACTAACCCCCAAGAACCCAAAAGAAAATGGGTACCAAAGTCCCCACCTTTTGTTTATGATGTAGGTGAGGGTTCTCACAAGACGTGAGAGATTTGTGCCTTGAAGGTGGATGCACTTGGACTTGATGGACACATATATGGATGCATCGCTATCAAGGAGGTTTGGTGGGTCGACCACCATGTTTGGAGATTTGGAACATAGTTCCCTAGTTGGTAACTATTTCTAAACTCTTATTATTTGTACATGCTTTTAAATTTCATAATATCATATAGCATGTTCATGTTTTTATGTGTTTTGAGCTTCATGTGGTATATACTAGTTTAAATGTAGTTTTATCAAAACTTGTTTTTATACATGTACAAATAGTGAGAACAAATTGATTCATATATGTTTGCACTTCATGCTCATTTGTACCCACATATGCACATGTATAGCCTAGTTTTGATGATTCTTTCATTTATACTTGTTTTGCCCATTTTCGTGTTTTTACTTCATGTATATGTATTTTTTATTCAAATCTAATAAATATACATGTATACCCGTGAGTCTCTTACCTTAATGCAAACATCATTAATAGACTCTTTTATGTTTGGGATATGTATGTGTATTGTTAGGATTGATAAATCATACATATACCTAGAAGTGTGTTTTGTTTTAATGAAAAATGAATTTTCATGTTTGTTTGATAAAAATGAATTTTTATGATTTAAAAAAAAATGATACTCACACTTTTTGAGCTTCAATGACTATTTTCATGAAAATGCTAATTACATGATTTTTAAACACTCACACTTTATTTTTGTCATGACTTAGTTTCATGAACATATTTTTGAGCCTCATAGACTATGAGTGTAAAATTTTGTGTATTTAGTATGATTTATGAAAAACATATGATTTGATGATTTTGAAGGATCTTTAACTAGTTTTTCAAAAACTAATTTAACTAGTTATTTATTCTTCAAATTTTATAATGAGATATACACTTGATCTTACCTTGCTTCAATTGGTATCATTGGATCATTTCAATTGGTATCATATGATTATTTTTGTATATACTCTTGTTTTGATTATATGTATGTATGCTTTCAAATTCTAGTAGTATCAATTTCTATGGTATTCTCTTTTCATACATATATATGTGTTATTTGTGCTTAACTTTCAATTGGTTCACATTTTTAGAGCACAAAGTTTTTTTTGATGAAAAATAAAAATTATTTGATCATTATGTTTACATTTGATATCAATATGCTTCAACTTCATAATTGTTAAATTTCAATGATATCAATGTGATTTACAATAATGATTATTTACAATTTGGTATCTTAAAAATTATTTGTTTTACAAAAAGCTATGATACCTTTAAAATTTTGTTTAAGAAAAATTCAAAATATTTTGATGTATATTGCCTATATGCAAGGAGAGCTTAACATCTCTTCTACATATAGATTCATGTTGAGTGTATCTTGTATTGAGGAGCTTAAAATCTCTTCTTTATGTGGTACACGTGTGTAGGGGGAGCTTCACATCTCCTCTTGTGCATTACATAATATGTGTTATGTGAATTAGGGCTTATCATCCCTTCTTCATGTAATGCATATGTGTAGGGAAGCTAACTTAGCGTCTTCCTCTTCATGAATATATATCGCATATAACCTTTATTGATTGCTTTGTTTAACCCCTTCTTGATCTTTTTGTTTATGACAAAAAGGGGGAGAAAAATTTATTTTTTACTTTAACCCTTTGTTGATGATTGACAAAAAGGGGGAGAAGTATTTGAGATTTATATGCATGTAGGTAGGATTTATGTTTTATGCATATATGTTTTGTTTTGCAAATAGGAGAAAAAGAATTGATTTTGTTTTATCTCCATACATTTGCATACATGTTTATGTGCTTCATTGCATATCTTATTATTTATTGTTTATGCATGAGCTAAGGGGGAGCTTCTTTGAAGCTTTACTTAATCCATGCATATATAACTTCATGAGTTTTGTCATCATCAAAAAGGGGGAGATTGTTGGCCCAAAGGCCCATCACTCTAGTTTTGATGATGATCAACTCATGTAGTTATGTTTACTAATGATCTTGTGTTTAATTAGTGACAGATTTATGATCAAGATCTTAGTTGGTGCATAGCTTCAACAAAGAATTTAAAGTCAAGTTTTGGAGCTAGCACGGTGTTTGGACCAAGTCAAGAAGGCTTCAAGTAAAGACTTCAAGAAGATGAAGACTTGAGTCTAGGTTTGTTTTTGTAAGATTTTATTTTAGATAAAATGTAAAGGATAGAGTAGTTGGTGGATTGCTCAAGTATATATACACACACACTCTTGATAGTTTGTTTAGATGTCTTTTCATAAAAGATTTTCATTTTGGAAAAATATAGTTTTGGTTTTTGAGGTTCAAGTTTACATGTTCAACCAAAACCTTATTTAGAGCTTAATGTCAAAAACATAGATATTTCATCTTGATTGTGTAGTGGATCATATCCATACACACTATGACTTAAAATGAATTACAATATCTTGTTTTTATATTTGGAGAAGTTTTGGAAAAACAAAGTTTGAAAACCAAGTTTTGGAAAATACTGTTTTTAGTTTGAGCCATATTTTCCAAGTTACAAAAATAGTCTAAATCATTTGTAACATGCCTTAATTTTGTGCAAGCATGTTTGATTATCAAAGTATAACATTGAAACTATTTTGTAGATTTTCTGTAATTTTATAGGAT
The DNA here is from genome assembly GCA_038442645.1 of Agave tequilana. Classification (NCBI taxonomy): domain Eukaryota; kingdom Viridiplantae; phylum Streptophyta; class Magnoliopsida; order Asparagales; family Asparagaceae; genus Agave; species Agave tequilana. The sequence continues at coordinate 34,306 of JAVJIF010026161.1, read as the reverse complement.
TTTTATTTGAGCCAAAAAGACAACTTTTAATCCAAAATTCTATTTCAGGCTTCAGCAAGTCGACTGTATAGTCGACTATACCTGAAGTCGGCCGACCGGACCGGTCGACCGACGTACACAGCGTGCACGCCTTGACCTGGCAGACGGCCGGTCGACCGACCGGGTCGACCGGAACTGAGAGCAGTGCTCTCTATTCTTTTGGGTCGACCGGGCGGTCGACCGGAGGCTCCAACGGTCGGATTCTTGACCGTTGGCGGTCGACCGACAGGTCTGACAGACCCCAACGGCTAGTTTTGACAGCCTATAATTTGGGGTTTGGTCATTATTTTGAGCCAAGATTTTCAAGTGGGTTTTCACCAGTTTTTCCTAAACTATTTAGAGGTTTTCCTCCACTTGATTTAGAGCAAATATTTCCAATCAAAAGGAGAGTTTGATCAAGAGTGTTTTAAAGAGATTCTTTGAGTTTCCTCACCATCTCTTTCCTTATTTTTCTCACACAAACACTTAAGCTATCCATTGCTATATCTACCTATAGGGATTTGTTGTGAGAGGATTTTAGGTGATCAAGAGTTGTGATCACCAAAGTTCTGCTTTGTTACTTGAGGAGGCGGACGTGTGTGTTCGCAATTGTTTCGGGTCCTAGTGTGGACTTGGTGTTTTCGGGTTCGGGTGCGAACTCGTTGTTTGAGGTGCGGCCTCGACAAGCTTGTGGGGCTTGCGTGTGTACGGACTAGGGAGGTCCGAGAGTTGTAGGTGTTGCGGCACCGGGTGATCCATTGGGATCGATTTTAGTGGAAATCCTTCGTGTGTCGAAGGCGGGGATGTAGAGCAAGTGTGCTCGAACCTCGAAACAAATCCCTTGTGTTTGCGATTGCTCACTCTCTCTCTCTCTCTTTGTCTTTTGTCTATATCTTGCATGCTTATATTGTGTTTATCTTTTCATGCTTGATATACCTTGTGTGCTAATTGATATACTTGCTTGGGATGTTTACTAACACTTGTATTCAACCAAGAGAGCCAACGCGGCACCTCAACCCATATCCAGGGGAATCTACAGGAGTTAGTCCAGAGCCCTTCACGGGGAATTCGGCTACACTCTTGTGTTATACGTGGTGTTTAGTGTAAAAGTTTAATTAGGTCATAATTATTTTTAATTCCGCATTATTTGGCATTAAGTGACCATTAGATTAGCCATCACCTATTCACCCCCCCTCTAGGTGAACTTACATAACCTCTTTGGTTCTTAACATATGTTTAGAGCAGACAAGGTGTCGAGTCGCCACTGTAAGGTGATACTCGGTGTCGACTGTTAGGGCTAGTGTTGTTGCTAATGCAGCAAAAGCATCCGCCTTAGTATTCAGAGATCGAGATACGTGCTCGATGTAAAAGCCATTAAACAGATTAGCCAATTTGAAGACCGTGTGATAAAAAGGCACCAAATCCTCGTGACGGACCTCATATTTGCCTTTAACCTGATTGACAATAAGTTTTGAATCGCCGTAAGCTTCGAGGTAGCGTACCCCATTCCGTGGGCGAGCTGAAGGCCAATGAGTGGAGCATTATATTCTGTTACATTGTTGGAGCATGATTCCGTCAGAGAAAATGCTCTAGGGAAGACATGATTCTGTGGAGAGATAAACACAACTCCCACGCCGGCAATGATCCCGCCTTTAGGGCCTATTCGTGATGCTCATCAAAGAACATCTGCCAAACTTCATCCTCTGAGGTTACATTGGACTCGAAGACTTCATCTGGAATATCTTCATGAAGTTTCGAGTGTTCCGGAACTGGATGAGCAGCCAAAAACTCTGCAAGGGCCTGGCCTTTAACCGCCTTTTGAGGGATAAAGATCATGTCGTATTGAGACAAAAGAAGCGCCCATTTAGCTAATCTTGAATTCAATGACCCTGGCTTCGTCATGAGAAGACGCAAAGGATTCACTCTGGAGATAACATGTATGGTTTGACCGACCAAATAATGTCGTGTCTTCTGAACGGCAAAGACAAGAGCTAAGCACTCCTTCTCGATAGGATTATAGCGAGATTCCGCCCCTATCAGAGTCCTGTTCAGATAATAAATGGCCTGCTCGTGACCATTGTCGTCTTTTTGAGCAAGCAGGGTACCAAGAGAATGGTCCATAGCTTTCACATAAAGCAGGCTCGAGTACCTGTCGGCTGAGGTACATCAGCCTGTGTCGTGCAAGCGTGCTTTCTCTTTCAGAATCACTGAGAGAAGCTGATGTGAAATTGTCATCGTCTGGCAGGATGGAGATGACATTGTAAGATTTGCCCTTCGATTTAGACTTCTTTGAATCCCATGTTCGTCTTGGACAAGGTCTGGGTGTATCCACATAATTTCCCATGTCTCCAGTGTCAAGAGAACAAGACCCCTATTATCTTGAGTTTTAGCTGAAGGATGCTTGACTTCCAGCCATGGTGCAGGGATTGGATAAGTCCCGTCAGGAACTGTAACCTTTGGGGTTTTGCCGAACTCGAGGGTCACCATATTGGCAGTGACTTCTTCTGCTCTGACTTTAGTGTCAGGACCCCCGGCGTCGATCAAGGCTTGAATTCTATCCTTGAGGACAAAGCATTTGTCGGTAGGATGGTGAATCATCCTATAGAAGAGACAGTATTTGGGATCATTCGCGCGCCCTATCTCATTGGGACGTCGAGCATCTGGCAGCTTCATTTTATTCCCTTTGTGGAGTAAATGGAATATTGTGACCACCTGATCGTCTTTAAAGGAGTACTATTTCGGAGGAAACTTAGACTCCTGATTATTGAAGCCGCTCTTCTTGGCCTTCTACTACACGTCCCCTGACAATTCAACGGACATAGTCTCCTTCCCTTTGGCTTGAGAAGACTGCGGCATGTCGCTACGTCCTTTATTATTCATACCCCATTTGCCTTTAGGGGTGGATGGTTTGAACTTTTTAGCCGACTTTTCGGCTATCTCAGCTTGTTCGACCAGTTCTTTCCAGGTATGGGCTTTGACAGCCCCCATGCGAACCTCTACTTGGTCCAAGAAGTTGTGCATGCATGTCTGTAAGAGCATGGGTAATGGCATCCCTTCTGGGCACATCAAAGACAAGTTTCTGACCGCTCAATGCAGTCACGGACAGATTTGCCCTTCTTCTACACGGTGGAGAGGAGCTTGTCCATGGTTACCTCGGTATCGTCCTCATAGAAACGAGAATGGAATCGAGTTTCTAGATCGATCCAGGAATTGACAGAATCCGGAGGAAGAGTTCGGAACCAGTCAAATGCTACCCCCTTTAAGGTGCCAATGAACAGCCTAGCCATGATAGCATCATTGTCTATAACATTACCGGTCTGAGATCGAAAATAGTAGAGTGCTGGTTTGGCGAGCTCTTACCATCGTACGTATGTAACGTTGGTGGTTTGAACTTGGTGGGTATGGTACTGAATCCCACTCCAACGGGTAAGGACGGACTGCTCCTACTTTCTTTAATTCATCCCTCTAAGCTAGGGATGCGATTTGAGCTTGGATGCCTTTGAGGACTTTAGCGTCCAAAGAAGAACCTTCCTTGGACTTCTCCGTCTTCGGCTGTTCATTGCTAAGATGTTCTTCCTCGTCGTGATCGCTCCCGGTATCATTATTATTCCGGTTATTGAGGAGTTGAACATCTGTTGAATGTTGTCCAGAGTTTCTTCTGGGTTTTGGAAGTTTGCTCGTGAGCTTCCAAACGTCGACGAAGGTCTTCGTTACCTTTGTCAGCCATATTTACTGATGCTCTGTCTGTTCGCACTGAGCTGACTGTCGCCGAAGAGGCATACCCACTATCTTCATCTTCTTCATCAGACCACTGGACTGATCCTCTCTTTGGTTCCGGTGAGGCTACGACAGTTGAAGAAGATGGTTGTTCATAACTGTAGGGTATCGCAACCCTAGATCTGGTGTTTCAGAAGACACCCTTTTCATGTACCAAGACTTCGCCCAAGCCTGGGCTATAATCTGGGTCTGGGGAGCTGTAGGGAGTGTCGTGGGACGTTTGTCTGCCCCTGCGCAGCTCTCGTCCTCTTCCGGTCATGTTAACGGATGCAGAGGGTAGATCTCGTGATACGCTCCTTTTGCGATGCTTCATCGAGGCCTGCGCCGTCAGTCGATCAAAAACTGACCGTCGACTTGGAGGGGTGGCGGGGATTGGCGCTAGTCGGCAATGGACCGAGTGGACTGTCACCAACTAACATCCCCTTGTTGACAACAGAGAAAGAAGTTTGGAAAGATTCTGACTTCCGTTTGTTTGTCAAGAATTCCCGCAAGTCAGACCCAGTTGGGCCTAAACGATCCAGCGCAGAGGCTCTGTTGGATCGCGCATAGGACGATGTCCTGCTCCTTTTATCACCGCAGAGGGGATTAGCACAGAACAGTGCTTCAGCTCTAGCTTCGCGGCTAAGAACCTTGGGAGTGCCCTTGAATGTTGAAGCTGCATAAGCAACGCTGTCAACATTTAGGGACGATCCCTTAGCTCCGCTACAAAGCGCGAGCTTAGCGCTTGATGAACTAGGAAGCGAAGCACGCTGTGGTGCTTTATCCGCTATGCTGCTGCGAAAGCGATTAGCTTTAGATAGTGCTTTGGCTCTAAATTCGCAGCTAAAAGCTTTGGAAACGCCCTTGGGCGGAAGCTGCATAAGCAACGCTATCAGCACTTAGGGACAATCCCTTAGCTCCGCTGCGAAGAGAGAGCTTAATACTTGAAGGACTGGGGAACGAAGCGTGCTGTGGTGCTTTGGTTCCAGCTGCGGCTATGAACCTCATGCGTACCCTGTGGTACAGTAGCTTCGCTCATGAGAACGAGGCTGGCGCGAGTCGTTACTGCTCTGGAATTGGACGAAGGTATGGTCGCCGTTGTGACTTCGCGGCTAGCAGCCTTCTTGGAGCAGGCAGGCATCTTGCCTTTTTCTTCGCGAAAGAGACGCACTTGTGGCGCAGATATGCCTGAGACTTTATACAGAGCCTTCTGCTTTGGCCTCCACATCTGCTTTGACAAGGGAAACATAGGTTCGTAGGGAACCTGACCAGCCACACGTGAGGCTGAGGGGTGTTGACAGAATTCTGCTTCTGGTTCTGTTCTGAGGCCTTGGCCATGGAGACCTTTCTATGCTTCCGTGCATGAAGCATTAGACCACCCCCAGAGAGGACTTCTTTAAATTTTTCTTGTCGAAGTGAACGACCAGATTCTCAAAAGTAATAGGCTTGCACTGCGGGCCTGCTTCTTTGTTGCGCCAGAGGACCACAGTAGGCTCGCAGAGAGCCTTACCTATCTCCGCAGAGACTTGCTTTGCAGATTTAGCCAGAGGGGCTCTGGCTGCATTGGCTTCCTTCAATTCAGAGATAGACCCGAAGGTCTATTCGTCACATTGCGACACTTGATTCTCAGCAGTGAAGAAATTAATCCCCGCGGAGTCGCCATCTTGTTTTCCATTGATTTGCAAAGGGAAAAACTTACAAAAAAGGGTCGAGGAGCTAAATTACAAGTATTCTAAAAAGATTACAATTAAATCTCCTCTGAGATTCTGGAGAAGTGTGCCGGTAGGAGTCTGGTCAGCGCGCGACCACTTTATCCCTTTGACGATGCGAGCGATGAGATTCCCTTCTCGCCTGGTTCGGAAAATCGGAGAACAGAAGTTGGTAGAACCCTCTTGTTACTTCTCAAAACCGCCTTCACTTAGGAATTCCTTCTCGCCTGGTTCCGGAGATTCCTTGAGAAGAAGGTATTAGGGTATCAGCACCCTGATTAGAGAAGCAGCTCTCTAAAGTCTCTGAATTCTTAGAAGGAAGAGAATAGATCTCTGTGTGCGTCCTTTCACGTGTGGAGGTCGTCTCTCTCTCTGTCTAGTCCTCTCTCCTTGTGCCCCTGGTGGGCTATTTATAGGGAGAGTAAGGGTATAATTGTCCCTTGAAATATGGAAACAGATTAAATCAAATCTGTTCAAATCTGAAAAGTAGCCTTACTGCGAGGCTAGAATCAGCTTCTGCGAAGGTAGAAGTAGCAGGGAGCGTTGATCATGCTGATCTGTTTTGATCCTTTCCATACAATTGGAAGATCTCCCTTGATCCTCTTACTCGTTTTAGGAGAGTCAAAAGATTATGGCAATCAACTGCCAAATTTGATCTCAGATTTGATCTTGAATGGATTTAATCTTGATCCTGATTAGATTTGATCTCATCTAGAGATTTAATTGGTCAAAGGTTGACCATGACAGACCCTCAGCGGAGCTGCCCACGTCGAGCTCGCAGGGGAGCTGGAAGGAGCATCTGGCGAAGTCCGAAGAAAGCTCTTCAGCGGAGCTAGATAACGTCTGTGGCGAAGTTACCGAACAACTTTCTGCGCAGTTGTGTGTGGCTTCAAGCGAAGTTGGATGATCTTAGCCTCTCAGGCGAGGCTATCCCTGAGGTCTATTTAGAGACAATCCGGAGCTCACTGTCTGCTTCACTGGATCAGTAGAGTTCAAGTTGCTTCTTTGTCCCTCGGAGATGGGTGAAAACTGGTCGTCAGCTTATCTGTCACTTGTCTTTTGTAAATGTCAACAAGTACAGAACTGGTCGTCAGCTTGTCTATCACTTGTCTTTTGTAAATGTCAACAAGTTTAGAACTGGTCGTCAGCTTGTCTGTCACTTGTCTTTTGTAAATGTCAACAAGTACAGAACTGGTCGTCAGCTTGTCTTTCACTTGTCTTTTGTAAATGTCAACAAGTTTAAACATTGTTCGGCCAGTCAGAATCTTGTCTTTTTTAAAGTGTCAACAGCTTTCAAGAGAAAAATTTAGAGTTGAATAAAGATTAGTGAGCCCAGATCTTCTCTTTTATTAGATACAAACCACATCACTTTTAAGTTTCTTAAAAATCATCTTTTTCAAAATATCTTCTAAATTTTCAATTTTTCTTTAAATCACTTTTTTTACTCTCCATTTTTTTTCATCTAAAAAACACCAACACTAAAACTTGTATTTTTCAAAATACCGACACGCTTGCATCGCATCTCTTCTCGTGGACACAACCCGTTAGCCCTAAACTACACGCTATTTTATTTTGCAATCAGAGATTGTCAATATGAGTAGACTTTTAGTAGACTTTAGTATTATTCTTATAGCTCCCGTACCACTTGCTTGTGACAATTAGAGTGTTGTGAAGATTGTTACCAATCTAGTTTTTCATGAGAGGACGAAACACATTGAGATTGACTGCTACTTCACTTGTTAGCATTTCACTTCAGGCACTATGTCACTCCCATATATTCGCTTAGAAAAGCAGATTGCAGATTTCTTTACGAAGTCACATGACAGCGAGGTTTGGAGCCTTGTTCGACAAACTCATATTGTTTGGAGACTTCTTTATGTGTAGTAGGATGGGTAGAATACACATTGTTGACACTTAAAAAAGACAAGATTCTCATTGGTCCGAACAATGTCTAAACTTGTTGACATTTACAAAAGACAAGTGACAGACGAGCTGAAGACCAGTTTTCACCCATCTCCAAGGGACAAGGAAGCAACTTGGACTCCACTGATCCAGCAAGCAGACAGTGAACCCGGATTGTTTCTAAACAGACCTCAGCAGGTCTAAGGTGCTAGCACTTAGCATCACACGAGCCCAAAGGGATAGCCTCGCTTGAGAGGCTAACATCACTCGACTTCGCCAAGAAGCTAACTCGCAACTTCGCCACAGAGGACTTCCAGCTCCGCCAAAGGGTTTCTTTCGGACTTCGCCAGAAGCTGCCTCTAGCTCCGCTACGAGCTCAATGCGGACGGCTCTGCTATGAATCTGTCACGGTCAACCTTTGACCAATCAAATCTCCGGATGAGATCGGATCCAATCAGATCAAATCCAATTAAGATCAAATCAGAGATCAAATTTGGCAGTTGATTGCCACAATCTCTTGACTCTGCTAAAACGAGTAAGAAGATCAGGGGAAATCCTCCAACGATATGGAAAGGATCAAAATAGATCAAGAGGATCAACCGACCTGCCTATTCTAGCCTCGCAGCAAGGCTACTTTCCAGATTTAAACAGATTTGATTCAATCTGTTTCCATATCTTCAAGGGACGATTATACCCTTGCTCTCCCTATAAATAACCCGCCAGGGGTACAAGGAGAGGGGGCTACGAAGATCGATCGATCAAGAGAGAGAAGACTCCACAAGCAGAGACTTCTTCACAAAGCACCGTGCGCTCTCAAATTCAGAGACCTTTTAGAGAATTGCTTTCTCTAATCAGGTGTTGATACCCTAACATCGTCCTTCTTCTCAAGGAATCTCCGGAACCAGGCGAGAAGGAATTCCTTATTGAAGGCGATTTTGAGAAGCAGCAAGAGGGTTCTACCAACCTTCTGTTCTCTGATTCCCCGAACCAGGCGAGAAGGGAATCTCATCGCTCGCATCGTCAAAGGGACAAAGTGGTCGCGCACTGACCAGACTCCTATCGGCACACTTCTCCAGAATCTCTGAGGAGATCTACTTGTAATCTTTTTAAGAATACTTGTAATTTAGCTCCTCAAACTTTTTATTGTAAGTTTTTCCCCTTTGCAAACATAATGGAAAACAAGATGGTGACTCCGCTGGGGAACGTATTCTCCACTGCCGAGAATCAAGTGTCACAATGCGACGAACAGACCTTCGGGTCTAACTCTGAATTCAGAAAAGCCGGTGCAGCCAGAGCTCCTCTGGCTAAATCTTCAAGGAAAGTCTCTACGGAGACTGAAAAGGTTCTCTGCGGACCTACTGCGGTTATTTGGCGCAACAAGGGAGCACGTCCGCAGTCTGATTCCTTTACTTGTGAGAACTTGGTGGTTCAGTTCGATCAAGGAAGATTTGAAGAAGTCCTCTCTGGGGGTGGCCCAATGCTTCGAGCATGGAAGCATAGGAGGGTTTCCACGACCAAGGTTTCAAATCAGGAACCGGAAACAGAATTCTGCCAACACCCCTCAGCCTCGTGTGTGGCTAATCAGGTTCCTTGTGAACCTAAGTCTCCTCTGCCAAGGCGGGTATGGAAGCCTAAACAGAAGTCTTCAACCGAAGCTTCAGGCGTAGCAACGCCTAAACCATGCCTCTCCCGCGAAGAAAAAGGCAAGATGCCTGTCTGCTCCAATCATAAAATCAAGACGGCAATCATACCGTCACCCAATTCAAGAGCAGCGATGCCTCGCGCCGGCCTCGTTCTCATGAGCGAAGCTACTGTACCACAGCGTACGCGCAGGGTCCATGACCGCGAAGCCGAAGCCAAAGTACTATCTAAGGCTAATTACCTTCGCAGCAGCATAGCGGGTAAAGCACCACAGCGTGCTCCGCTTTCCAGTGCGTCAAGCACTAAGTTCGCGTCTAATGGCAAAGCTAGAACCAAAGCACTATTCAGTGCTAATCCCGTCTGCAGGGATAAAAGAAGCAGGACATCGCCCTATGTGCGATCCAAAAGAGCCTTTGCGCTCGATTGCAGGGACCCAACCGGGTTCGATTTGAGGAAATTGTTAGCGGATAAACAAACATCTTCCCTCTGTTGTCAACAAGTGGGATGTCAGCTGGTGACACTCCACTCGGTCCATTGCCGGCTGGGACCAATCTCCGCCACGCCTCCAAGACGACGGTCAATTTTCGATCGACTATCGGTACAAGCCCCGGTGAAACATCGCAAAAGGAGCATCTCGCGAGATCTACCCTCTGCATCCGTCAACATGACTGGAAGAGGACGAGAGTCCTCAGATCCAGACTACAGCCCAGGCTTAGGTGAAGTCTTGGTGCATGAGGAAGGTGTTTTCCGAAACACCAGATCCAGGGTAGCGATACCCTACACTTATGAACAGCTTCTTCCTCGACGGCCCTAGCCCCGCCAGAGCCCAGGAGATCACTCCAATCATCGGACGAAGAAGATGAAGATAGTGGGTACGCCTCTTCGGCGACAGTCAGTTCGGTGCGAACAGACAGAGCATCAGTCAATATGGCTGATAGCGTCAACGATGATCTTCGTCGGCGCCTGAAAGCTCAGGAGCAAACTTCCAGAATTCAGCAGGAGGCCCTGGACAATATTCAACAGATGCTCGCTCAACTCCTCAATAACCGGAATAACAATGATGCGGGAGCAATCACGATGAGAAGGAACACTTCAGCAATGAGCAACCAAAGCCGGAGAAATCCAAGGAGGGTTCTTTCTTAGACGCCGAAGTCTTTAAGGGCCTCCAAGCTCAAATCGCATCCCTAGCTCAGAGGGATGAATTAAAGAAGGTAGGGGCAGTCCGTCCTTATCCGCTGGAGTGGGATTCGGTGCCATATCCACCGAAGTTCAAACCGCCAACGCTGCATACCTATGATGGAAAGAGCTCGCCAAATCAGCACATCTACTATTTCCGGTCTCAGACTGGTAATGTTATAAGCAATGATGCCATCATGGCTAGGCTTTTCATTGGCACCTTAAAGGGGGTGGCATTTGACTGGTTTCGCAGTCTTCCCCCAGGCTCTATCAACTCCTGGATCGACCTGGAAACTAGGTTCCTCTCTCGTTTCTATGAGGACGATACCGAAGTGACCATGGACAAACTCCTCTCCACTGTGCAGAGGAAGGGCGAATCTGTCCGTGACTACATTGAACGGTTCAGAAACTTATCCTTGATATGCCCAGCAGGGATGCCATTACCCATGCTCTTACAGACATGCAGACACAACTTCTTAGACCAAGTGGAAGTTCGCATGGGGGCTGTCAAAGCCCACACTTGGAAAGAATTGGTCGAACAAGCTGAGATAGCCGAGAAATCGGCTAAAAAGTTCGAACCATCCGCCCCTAGAGGCAAGTGGGGGATGAACAACAAAGGGAGTGGCGACCTACCACAATCTTCCCAAGCTAAAGGCAAAGAGACTATGTCTGTGGAGCTATCCGGAGATGTGCAGTCGAAGGCCAAGAAGAGCGGCTTCAACAGCCAGGAGCCTAAGTTCCCTCCGAAGCAGTACTCCTTCAAAGACGATCAGGTGGTCACCATATTCCATCTGCTCCACAAAGGGAACAAAATGAAGCTGCCAGATGCGCGGCGTCCCAATGAGATAGGGCGCACAAACGACCCTAAATACTGCCTCTACCACAGAATGGTTCACCATCCTACTGACAAGTGCTATGTCCTCAAGGATAGAATTCAAGCCTTGGTCGACGCCGGAGTTCTGACGTTGAAGACGGAGCAAAAGAAAGTCACTGCCAATATGGTGACTCTTAAGTTCGGCAAAGCTCCGAAGGTCACAGTTCCTGACGGGACTTATTCCGTCCCTGCGCCACGGTTGGAAATCAAGCATCTTCCAGCTACAGCTCAAAACAAAAGGGTCTTGTTCCCTTAACATTGGAGACAGGAGAAGTCATGTGTGAAAAGTCACCCAGAGGGGGGGTGAATAGGTGACAATACTAATCTATGAACTAAATGCGGAATTTAAAAACTTAATGCAAATTACACTCAAGTGCTATCAACAAGTGATGCACACAACCAAGCCAAGCAATATGAATGCACAATATGAATAGTTGCAAGACACAAAGTAAAGAGAGAGATAGAGAGAGAGTCAATGGATCAAGCGCAAACAAAAAGATATGTTTCGAGGTTCGAGCACCCAGCTCTACATCCCCGCCTTCGACACACGAAGGATTTCTAATCCACTAGCTAGTCCACAAAGAACTCTCACAAGGAGTACCCAACTCCTCTCTTTACAAATACAACCTCCTTCTTGAGGCACTACTCCAAGCCAACAAACACAACCTTCTCCTTGAGGCAAACTCCAACAATCACAACCTCCTCCTTGAGGCAAACTCCCAACCAATACAACAAACTCCCAATCACCAACCAATACAAGGATCACCTCTCAACTAGAGGGATACAACCCAAAGCACAAAGCTTAGAAAAGATTGGGTTACAACTTGGTGGTCACAACAACAATCACAAACAACTTCTTCTTCCACACAAATAACCTATAGATATAGATAGTAGATTTTTGCTCAAGTGTGGAGAAAACCAAAGGAATGGAAATCAGAAATCACAAAGAAAATCCTTGGGAAAAAATCAAGAAAACAATATAGAGTAGTTCAATCACAAGCTTTTCCTAAACACCCTTTCTTTGATATTTCCAAACCCTAATCAAATACCAAAATAGATTGTTCAAATCAAGCACAAAACTTCTTTTGATTGCTTTGAAAACACCAGAGAATCAGGAAAAATTCGCACAAAAAATCTTAGAGAAAAACTCTTGCAAATGGGGTATTTATAGGCTAATCCAGAAAATAGCCGTTTGGCAGCAGTTTTGCCAAAAATAGCCTTCCGGTCGACCGGGACGGTCGACCGCCCAACGGTCAAATTTTGATCCGTTGTGGCGACCGGTCGACCGCCCCGGTCGACCGAGAATTCCTGAGAGCAAACAGCTCTCTGAAGCGGTCGACCGGCTACAGAGTCAGCCAGCGTGCACGTATCTGTGCACGTCGGTCGACCGGATCGGTCGACTGGCTTCTTGGTGCGGTCGACCGTACCAGTCGACCGGCCAAGCCTGGCAGACAAAAACAGGTCTGAAATCTGGGGAAAAATTATTATAATAAATCCCACAAAATCTCTAAAATTCCACAAAAATAGTTTTATCATTTTATATTGAAATACAAACTTGTGTTAAAAATCCTAACACAAATTTCAAACATATTTGACTATTTTTGTGTCATAGAAATTTTGCCAAAAACCAAAAACCGTATTTCTAAAACCTTGTATTTTTGAATAGAAAATACACATTGTCTAAAACTCATCCATGATACAAAAATATGATATTTAAACACTTTGAAGTATATTGTATATGAATAGAAATTCAATATACAAGAAACATATATTTATCATGATTTTTGTCATTAAGTCCAAAAATATGTTTTGTTGTAAATACCAAAACATAAAACATATGGAATAGATTATCAAACAAAGTTTGTCTAAACAATTGAAGCATGCATGTATATAGAACAAATCTAATATACATAAACCATGTAAACTTGTTTTGATAAAAAATCTATTCATGAAAACCAAGATCGGTTAAACCTAAAACCGAAAATCAAAACATGAAAGGTGTGTGTTATGAACTTGAGCTTATCATACTATTCTAATCTTTACAATTAAGATCTAAACCCAAACTAAAACTATGGATACCTAAGTCTTCTTGTAGATCGCAATCTCCAAGCTAGAGCGCAATCTCCAAGACGGCTCGATCCAAAAACTCTTGATTCACCGAGCAAGTGCAATGTATGATCTTTGACGCTCGGGCTCTTGAATCAACATGTGAAAGGTGTGTGGAAGCTTTCACCAACTAATATCTTGACAAATATCTGAAACTTAAACATTGCAAGATTATTAGTACACATAACTACATGAGTTAATCATCATCAAAACTAGAGTGGAAGCCCTTTGGGCCAACAATCTCCCCCTTTTTGATGATGACAAAACTCATGGAGTTATATATGCATGGATTAAAGTAAAGCTTCAAAGAAGCTCCCCCTTAACTCATGCATAACAATAAAACATATAAGATATGCAATGGAATGTTCTTTAAAACAACATGTTTATATGTGTTTAAAACAATATCAAAACATGCTCTTGATACCAATAAAAATGAAACATAAAACATGCATAGACATGCATATAAACAAGGCTTCTTTTCATCAAATGTAAACTATATGCAAACACAAATATGCATATAAAACTCAAATATAAAACTCAAATTCTTCTCCCCCTTTTTGTCAATCATCAAAAAGGGTTTAAAATAAAAGCAAAAACAATAAATTTTTCTCCCCCTTTTGTTCAAAGCAAAGAACTAATAAAGGGTTAAATCAAATATGATACCAAAAAAATGTGGCAATGGAGTGTATATTGATACCAATTGAAAAACAACAAATCAATTGAAATAAAAACGAGAACATATACCAATTGAAAACACAAATAAAATGAAAATCTTGATACCAGTTAGTAAGTAAACAAATAACCTACCAATTGTAAACAAACAAACTAGATACCAATTTTGGAATTAAACAATACTATTTTGAATTTCCTTAAAAAAATAAATCTTGATACCAAATGAAACTATTATTCTTTAAAACACAAGATACCAATTGAAATTATTTCTTTGCCAATTGAAATCTTTATTTTCTATCATAAAGCAAGGGAGTGGAATACCAAACAAAATATCAAATGAGAGATAAGATGCCAATTAAAAAAAATAAAATACTAGTTTTCTCCCCCTTTATGAAATACCAAATGAAAATATGCATATGCTTGAAATAAGATACCAATTGAAAATTAAATCAATTGAAAATTTGCTTTAACATTGTTTCAATTTGAAAAGATCAAGCTAAGCATAAACAAAATTTGTGATATCTTGAAGCACGAATAAATCATCTATATATGTATGTAAAAGATAGATATCAATTGAAATTTGATACTATATGAAGTGCAAGCATACATATATAAAATACAAACATATATGAGTATACAAAAAAAAATGTCACATTGATACCAATTGAAAGAGTTCAATGATACCATTGAAACAACAATAAATACAAGTGTATATCTCATATAACCTACCACCCAATCATGGTTCAAGATAAAAAGGATTTTCATTATAAAGCATACAAGAACATGATCTCCCATCCAACCGCCCATAGATGGTAGGGGTTTTCAAAAATAGGTTGAAAATGTAGTATGTTTGAAAATTTCTACCAAGGAAGAATATCATAACTAGTTATATGAATCAACTAGTATGAGATCCAAAAAAAATTTTCATGAAGACACATGTAAACCACATGGCACTAGAACACTCAAAATCCATATAGCATAACTTGTACTCATGAAAACTAAGTCATGAGAAAACATAGATAGAGTGAGTGTACAAGTGTTGTGAGAAACATATCAACATGAAAATGGACAATCAAGCTCAATATTAAAAACATGAAATTCATTCAAACGATTTAAACTTCAAGGCATATGTATGTCATGTACAAACTAAAGTATACATACATATCCTAACATGAAGAGTCCACAAAAGTATATGCATGAAGGCACGTGGCTCAAGGATGTATATGTATAAACAATAATTTGGACAAGATAGACATGAAGTCAACCACAAGATCATAGAAACACATTAAAAATGAGGAATACAAGTCAAATGCATGAATCATCAAAACTAGACTATACTAGTACATCAAATGACTACAAATGAGCATTCAAGCACAAATATATAAAGGTCTATTTGTAGCTCACTAGTTGTACAAGTATAAATCCTAGTCTTAATGAAAACTAACATTCAAGCAAGTAATCAAATCATGAGGCATAAAACGGGTCAAAAATCAATATGAACATATTAATCAAAAATATGAAGTATTAATGACCTTTTAAAACTAAGATGGATGTATGATGCAACGATCTCTCAAAACAAGACTAAGAGCCGTATACCCCGTGAAGGGTTCTGAACTCCTTCCTCCTGATTCCCCTTGAATGGGTTAGAGGTGCGCAATGTAACCTTGTTGTATGAGAATTGATCGAACAAAGAATGAATAAAGTGCAATGATGAAATGCACACAAGATATATCACAAACATCCATATAATCATCTAAACAAAAATCATGGAATCATAAACATCATATGATCATTATGCATATGCATGTGCATTAGATCTAGGGCATACATGTTAGCTTAAACAAGAAGTGAACACTAAATATAGATCCATATGAAACATGGGTGCTCAAGTAACTAAACATGTATATCTCAAGTCTAATGAACAAGGCATAATCATAATGAACATCAAAACACAACATGCTATAAATGAATGATCTAAAAAGCATGTAAATAATAAATGGGAGTTAGAGAATGATACCAAAACCAATGAAGGTGCATCTCTAGTTCTCCAAAACATGGTGGTCATCTCCACCTAATCTCCTTGAGAGTGAAGCATCCAAATAGTTCTCATTCAAGCTCGGAACGCATCCACCTCAAGGTACCTCCACTCTCACGTGATGCGAGAGCTCCCACCTACATCAAAAGCCAAAGAGGTGGTTTTTGGTACCCATTTTCTAGTGGGTCCACGGGGGTTAGTTTCTTTTCTCACCCAAACAAATTAGTTGCTAAATTTCATGATAAATGCGATCATAACAAAATCTAGCAAGGTGGCCTTTTCGACCACAATGTGTACACGTGAGCATACATATGATGATGGTGATCATGAGAAGCATGTGTATGCCTAGATAGGTGTGCATGCAAGGTTGGAACTTGTTTCTTGCAAATCAAGGTTTCCAAACGTGTGTGATTCATGGCACAATGGCTCAAGGTGGAGCCCAAACAATCAACACTTTTCTTCAAATTATTTATATCATTTTCTATGCTAGAAGACAAAGTGGAACATGCTATAGGAGTGCAAGAAGTAGAAGCTACATTAGCATGACAAACATGCAAATCAATATCATTTTGCAAAGATTCATTTTTAGACAAAACCAAATTCAATTCTTTAGTAATAGAATCAATTTTATTTTTCAAAGTAAGGTTTTCTTTGAAAACACAATCCAATCTTGAGGATAAAATCTCATTGTGCTCCAAAATATCATCACAATCATTTTTGCCTTTTAAAACTTCAATTTCTTTTAAAGCAATGTCTAGTTGAGATCTTAGTGAGTCACATTCACTAGTAATCTCTTCCTTCTCTTGCAAAACGGTTTCAAAAGTAGAGCATAAATCCTTCATTTCCTTTTGTAAATCAAAATGTTTTTCTTTCAAAGAGTTATGTTTTTTCAAGTATTTTTCAAGCTTAGAAGCAAGTTCAACATTTAAATTTGAACCTCAAAACATCCATGGCAATAAGAGCTAGAGCTATCATGTATTTGAGAGTCCGATTGTACCTCATGGGAGTCATTCCCATATGCCCATGAAACAAGGCTCTTCGGATACATCTCTCCTAGATCTCCTCATATTGTTGATGATCCTTGGAAGCTCCAGAGATGTCAAGACGCTCCAAACTGCAAAAGCCGAGTTAAAACTATCAAAAACAAGTAAGAGATTATTATCAAAAGATGCTCTAAGTGTTTGAAGTGCAAGTGCATTGGCCTTCTTATGCTTACTAGTATTTGGGAGGGCTTCTATGGTGATGGCTTGATAAACTAGATGACCTAGTTTTTAAATATCTAGTCATGTTAACTTTCCAAGAGTCAAGTCTAGTATGGTCAAACATAGGAGGGCTAGCCATGAGAGCAAACTAGTATGAGTGCAAATGAGATGCAAATGAAGATTAGCAAACCAAGATCACACTCCTAGGTGGTTAAACCTAAATATCAGGAGCGCTAGCTCTGATACCAATTGAAAAGTCACCTAGAGGGGGGGTGAATAGGTGACAATGCTAATCTATGAACTAAATGCGGAATTTAAAAACTTAATGCAAATTACACTCAAGTGCTATCAACAAGTGATGCACACAACCAAGCCAAGCAATATGAATGCACAATATGAATAGTTGCAAGACACAAAGTAAAGAGAGAGATAGAGAGAGAGTCAATGGATCAAGCGCAAACAAAGAGATATGTTTCGAGGTTCGAGCACCCAGCTCTACATCCCGCTTTCGACACACGAAGGATTTCTAATCCACTAGCTAGTCCACAAAGAACTCTCACAAGGAGTACCCAACTCCTCTCTTTACAAATACAACCTCCTTCTTGAGGCACTACTCCAAGCCAACAAACACAACCTTCTCCTTGAGGCAAACTCCAACAATCACAACCTCCTCCTTGAGGCAAACTCCCAACCAATACAACAAACTCCCAATCACCAACCAATACAAGGATCACCTCTCAACTAGAGGGATACAACCCAAAGCACAAAGCTTAGAAAAGATTGGGTTACAACTTGGTGGTCACAACAACAACCACAAACAACTTCTTCTTCCACACAAATAACCTATAGATATAGATAGTAGATTTTTGCTCAAGTGTGGAGAAAACCAAAGGAATGGTAATCAGAAATCACAAAGAAAATCCTTGGGAAAAAATCAAGAAAACAATATAGAGTAGTTCAATCACAAGCTTTTCCCAAACACCCTTTCTTTGATATTTCCAAACCCTAATCAAATACCAAAATAGATTGTTCAAATCAAGCACAAAACTTCTTTTGATTGCTTTGAAAACACCAGAGAATCAGGAAAAATTCGCACAAAAAATCTTAGAGAAAAACTCTTGCAAATGGGGTATTTATAGGCTAATCCAGAAAATAGCCGTTTGGCAGCAGTTTTGCTAAAAATAGCCTTCCGGTCGACCGGGACGGTCGACCGCCCAACGGTCAAATTTTGATCCGTTGTGGCTACCGGTCGACCGCCCCGGTCGACGAGAATTCCTGAGAGCAAACAGCTCTCTGTCGGTCGACCGCTTCGGTCGACCGGCTACAGAGTCAGCCAGCGTGCACGTATCCGTGCACGTCGGTCGACCGGATCGGTCGACTGGCTTCTTGGTGCGGTCGACCGTACCAGTCGACCGGCCAAGCCTGGCAGACAAAAACAGGTCTGAAATCTGGGGGAAAATTATTATAATAAATCCCACAAAATCTCTAAAATTCCACAAAAATAGTTTTATCATTTTATATTGAAATACAAACTTGTGTTAAAAATCCTAACACAAATTTCAAACATATTTGACTATTTTTGTGTCATAGAAATTTTGCCAAAAACCAAAATCGTATTTTCTAAAACCTTGTATTTTTGAATAGAAAATACACATTGTCTAAAACTCATCCATGATACAAAAATATGATATTTAAACACTTTGAAGCATATTGTATATGAATAGAAATTCAATATACAAGAAACATATATATATCATGATTTTTGTCATTAAGTCCAAAAATATGTTTTGTTGTAAATACCAAAACATAAAACATATGGAATAGATTATCAAACAAAGTTTGTCTAAACAATTGAAGCATGCATGTATATAGAACAAATCTAATATACATAAACCATGTAAACTTGTTTTGATAAAAAATCTATTCATGAAAACCAAGATCGGTTAAACCTAAAACCGAAAATCAAAACATGAAAGGTGTATGTTGTGAACTTGAGCTTATCATACTATTCTAATCTTTACAATTAAGATCTAAACCCAAACTAAAACTATGGATACCTAAGTCTTCTTGTAGAGCGCAATCTCCAAGACGGCTCGATCCAAAAACTCTTGATTCACCGAGCAAGTGCAATGTATGATCTTTGACGCTCGGGCTCTTGAATCAACATGTGAAAGGTGTGTGGAAGCTTTCACCAACTAATATCTTGACAAATATCTGAAACTTAAACATTGCAAGATTATTAGTACACATAACTACATGAGTTAATCATCATCAAAACTAGAGTGGAAGCCCTTTGGGCCAACAATGTGGATACATCCAGACCTCGTCCAAGACGTACAGCGGGATCCAAAGCAGCCCAACTCAAAGGGCAAGTCTTGCATGTGTCATCTCCATCCTGCCAGACGACGGCAATCTTACATCGGCTTCCCTCTGTGATTCAGAGGAAGAAAAGCTTGCTTGCACGGCGCAAGCCGATACGCCTCAACAAACGAGCACCCGATCCTGAAAATCATACTTGAGGCAGTATGAAAAGTCTACTGACGAGACATAACAGCAAACGACGTCAGTACAAGTACCAGCACCTACTCCAATCCCAATAAGGGAAAAGAGAGGGCTAAGGAGGTACGATTCGACCACGTGTTGAAGAGACAACCAGGCCAAGGGTTTGATATGCCCTTTCGGTTTGACATATTGGCTCAACTGGCCAATATCCCAGCTCGTATCACTATACACGAGCTCCTTCGCCTCTCGAAAGAGACAAGAGAAGCACTCAGGAATGCGCTAGCAATTCAGAATCCTTTCTGACATACATGCCTGAGATCCCTAATGATGACGCTCAGTCTTCCTGCCCGGAATGTCATCATGCACAATCAAAGGTGCCCGCTATTACCTTCACAGCGGAAGATATGCTTCTCAAAGACAACAAGCATGATCGACCTCTGTACTACACGAATATATCGGTTCAACATGCATTGAAAGAATACAAGTCGATCCGGGGTCCGCACTCAGCATCATCCCCAAAAGGCTTCTCTACTTCCTCGGCATACCATTGTACAGGTTGTCCGCAACCACTACTACAATATACGGTTTCAACGCCGGGAGCAGTCATCCACTGGGGAAAATCCGACTTCGTTGCAGAATCGGGAGCCTAAAGTCAGAAGTGACGTGCTATGTCATTGATGCTGACACATCATATAACCTGCTGCTAGGACGACCATGGATCCATGCCAACTGGATCGTCCCTTCCACCCTCCATCAATGCTTCAAATATGTTGAAGATAATGCGACAGTACGAACTGTCTTTGCTGAGAGACAACCATTCAAAGGAGTGAAAAATTACTTCACTGACGCTCTCCTATATCAAGAGGCCGGTGGAGCACTTAAAGAATCGTTGTCGGACGATGATGAAAGTGGCAACGAGGCGGATTCAGAATCCGAAACAGGCATGCCAGCTATTCTGATTGGTGAACCAGTTATAGCATGTCTCATAACCCCCTATGTAATACTCCTTCAGAGGATGAAGGTGAATGGGTAATTAATGATAATATTTCTTTTGATTATCCTGCGAGTATTGGGTCGATTAAATCCATTACGGATAGTTCTCTGCACATGCCTTTACACAAGCCAAGTGCGTCCAGTACGCCCATGGAATCCGCAGAAGGAGCCGTCTTGGTGATCCCGCCATCCAAAGAAGGACAGTTACCGATAATCTTCGGTAGAACCCAACCACGGGACCCGTGGTCACAGATTCAAGTTCAGACTCAGACACTCCACAATCTTTCATTACTGCGGCCAGCGCGCCATATTATGAAGAAAATGGGGTATGACTTGAAGCAGGGAGCAGGCCTGAATTTCGAAAAAGGAAGGCGCGGTTGATGCGGAACTTTGTGCCTAAAGGGAAGCCTGCAAATTACTATGATAGTACACGCAGGGGGTTGGGTTACGTCACGCCCACATCGCTAGCAACGGTTCAAGCCAAGGACGATGGATCAGCTCCATCACATTCGGCTTCATCCTCCGAATGGGACTCCGATATCAGCATAGGAGGAATGTTCAAGGACCTCACTGCTAATATGACCTCAAGCAGTCAATTGGAGCCGCAGAAGCCACTGATGAGGAACCATGGGCCCAGCAATTAGACCTTCAATGGAAAAAACGATTCGAACTGCGCGAGCCACCTACTGAAGATAAGGTGATGCAGTTCAACTTGGGTAGTCAAGACCACCTAAGTCCATATCTTTATAAGTGAAAGCCTATCACTTACAGAAAGGGAGAATTGATAATACTCGTAAGAGAGTATATAGACGTCTTCGCATGGAGCTACGAAGACATGCCCGGACTTGATCCACAGGTCGCTATGCACCGTCTAAACATCAAGCCTGACGTCAAGCCAGTCAAACAGCAACAACGTCGGTTTCGCCCGAACATTATGGAAGCTATTGAAGCCGAAGTTCACAAGCTCATTGCATGTGGCTTCGTCCAGGAGGAACAACATCCAGATTGGGTGGCTAATATAGTCCCCGTCCTCAAGAAGAATGGGAAAATACGGATCTGCATCGACTACCGTGATCTCAATACGGCCTGTCCCAAGGATGAATTTCCGCTGCCCATCACCGATGTCATGATTGACAACACATGCGGGTTCGAAAGGATGTCTTTCATGGACGGCTTTTCAGGGTACAACCAGATTAAGATGTATCCCGACGATGAGAAGCATACTTCGTTCCGAAACCATGGGGGTATACTGCTACACTGTAATGCCCTTCGGACTGAAGAACGCCGGAGCAACCTACCAACGGGCAATGAGTACGATCTTCCGCGATCATCTCGAAAAAAACGGTGGTGTGTTATGTCGACGACATTACCGTCAAAAGCCGCAACAAGAATGAACATCTTCACGACCTGAGAACGATGTTCGACATAATGCGGGCTCATCAACTGAAAATGACCCGACAAAATCCTTCTGGGGGTGTCAAGTGGCAAATTCCTTGGTTTATTGTCACATCAAAAGGAATCATCTGACCCAGACAAGGTCAAAGCTAATCAGAGCATGCCTCCGCCAAGGAACCTCAAAGAGCTCAGAGGCTTGCAAGGCAGGCTGGCCTATATCAGAAGATTCATCGCAAATCTCTCAGGCCGCTGTCAGCGTTCACCCGGCTCATGAAAAAAGGTACTTCCTTCGTATGGGATCAAGCTTGTCAGGAAGCTTATGAAGACATCAAGAGGTACCTCACAAAGCCTCCAGTCTTAGTGGCCCCTACATCAG
The DNA here is from genome assembly GCA_038442645.1 of Agave tequilana. NCBI lineage: Eukaryota > Viridiplantae > Streptophyta > Magnoliopsida > Asparagales > Asparagaceae > Agave > Agave tequilana. The sequence goes on along the minus strand of JAVJIF010026161.1, from coordinate 11,949 downwards.
GGAAGCCATTCTTGCTTTATGTAAAGGCTATGGACTACTCCCTCGGTGCCCTCCTCGCTCAAAAGGACGACAATGGCTACGAGCAGGCCATTTATTATCTGAGCAAACTCTCATAGGAGCGGAATCTCGCTACAATCCTATCGAGAAAGAGTGTTTAGCTCTCGTCTTCGCTGTTCGAAGACACGAACATTATTTGGTCGGCCAGACCATACATGTCATCTCCAGAGTAAACCCATTGCGTCTTCTTATGACGAAGCCAGGATCATTGAATTCAAGATTGGCTAAGTGGGCACTTTTATTGTCTCAATACGACATGATCTTCACGCCTCAGAAGGCGGTTAAAGGCCAGGCCCTTGCAGAGTTCTTGGCTGCTCAACCAGTTCCGGAGCATTCAAAACTTCACGAAGACATCCCCGATGAGGTCTTCGAGTCTAATGCAACCTCAAAAGAGGAAGTGTGGCAGATGTTCTTTGATGGAGCATCACGAATGGGCCCTAAAGGCAAGATTATTGCCAGACTGGGGTTGTGTTTATCTCCCCACAGAATCATGTCCTGCCCAGAGCATTTTCTCTGACAGAATCATGCTCCAACAATGTTGCAGAATATAATGCTCTGCTCATCGGTCTTCAACTCGCCCATGGAATGGGGGTACGCTACCTCGAAGTTATGGCAATTCAAAACTGATCATCAATCAGGTTAAAGGCGAATACGAAGTCCGCCATGAGGACTTGGTGCCTTATTATCATACAGCCATCGAATTGGCTAACCTATTTGAAGGTTTCTACATCGGGCATGTGTCTCGATCTCAGAATACCAAGGCGGACGCTCTTGCTGCATTAGCAACGACGCTAGCCTTGCCAGCCGACACCGAGTATCACCTCACAGTCGCAACTCGACATCTTGTATGCTCCAAGCACATGCTAAGAATTCGAGAAGTCTATAATGTCTCCACGGATCTTGAGCTGAGGGATTGGCGCTTTCCTCTCATTGACTATGCTTTGCACGGTCTACTTCCAGACGATCCTAAAGAAGCGGCGTCCGTCAGACGAAGGTCCATCCGCTTCTACTACGATCCAATTCTGAAGACACTTTACCGTCGTTCATATGACGGTGTCCTCCTCCGTTGCCTTCTAATTCAGAGGCACAGGAAGCGCTCCAAGAAGCGCACGACGGCATTTGCGGAGCTCATCAGCCAGGTCCAAAGCTTAAAGACAGGTTGCATAGGCTGGGATACTATTGGCCAACTATGATAGCCGACGCCATCCAATATGCACAAAGGTAAAACATGTCAGATTCATGCAGACTTCATACACCAGCCTCCGGAGCTGCTCCACCCGACTGTTGCTTCATGGCCATTTGAAGCATGGGAATAGAGTCATAGGGCCAATTAGCCCTTCTTCGACAAGAGGTCACCGGTTTATCCTTGCAATAACCGATTACTTTTCAAAATGGGCGGAGGCTATACATTGGTTGAAGTCAAAACCTCTAATGTGGTTAATTCATCAAGCACCATGTCATCCATCGATTTGGTGTCCCTAGGCGGATCATCCACGACAACGGTCCCCATTCATAAACCAAGTATTCTATCAGTTCTGCGATAAATACCGAATTCAGAATATGGCTTCAACTTCAACTATAATCCTGCTGCCAATGGCTTGGCGGAAGCATTCAACAAAACAATCATCAAGCTGCTCAAGAAATTCGTCTCCTCGAATAAGCGAGATTGGGACGAAAAGCTCGGTGAATGTCTTTGGGCCTACCGAACCACGGTTCAGACACCGACAGGCAATACGCCTTTTTCTCTGGTATATGGGTGCGAAGCAGTCATCCCGTTGGAAATCCAGATGCCGTCATTGCGAGTGGCTCTGACCACCAAGTGCACATTAGAAGATAATGATCGATTGCGCCTTCAAGAGCTCGAATCCCTGGACGAGAAGCGGCTCCAAGCGCAGCAGCATATTGAGCTATATCAAGCTCGAACCTCAAAAGCCTTCAATAAGAAGGTCAAATAGAGAGTCTTCCAGAAAGGAGACCTGGTCTTAGCGTCAGATGACCGATGATTATGACACACAAGACCAAAGGCAAATTTCAGCCTAAATGGGAAGGACCATTTGTAATAGAAACAGTCTATTCAAACGGAGCATACCGCCTCACGACTGCAGAGGGCGACCTACTCATGATGCCGATCAATGGCAAGTTCTTAAAGAAGTATTATCCTTAATCAAGGATTTCTCTTGATCAAGTTAACACTACACCTCTGATCAAGATCTCCTGTCCAAAGCACAGACAAAGAGAGCCTTCTCTTCCTCTGAGTGAGATCATACGGCCATAAACCAACAGGAACCTGGCTGTGCACCAGTTATCCTAAAGGAGAGTTAGGGTTATGCAGACATTAACCGATAATCCGATATCCTTAACGATTAAGGATAGAGGAAAATGTGGCCTGTAAGCCCAACATAAGTCCTCGACAACTCATCATGCTGAGGGGAATAGCATGGCTAGCCCAATTCAAACGGTAGTTGGTAAAGGCATATCAAACCCGTTGACAGCTGGGGATTTGCTAAAAATCCTAAGGGACCAGTTCCCATTTGATTCCCTCTCCAAAATCACTTACCAATTCTCATCCATAGGATGGTAAGGCAACATATATTCTGCTGTTATGTTAACATTAAACCTATGATAGCAGTTCCCTCATCTCTCTCCGTGAGAACGAGACCCCCCAAAATCACCTACCAATTCTCATCCATAGAATGGTAGGACCACATATATATCTCGCTGTTACGTTAACATTAAACCTATGACAGTGATTCCCTCGTTTCTCCCTGTGAAAACGAGACTTTTCCCAAACTCCATTGCAACCTTGAGCTTGTTGACATTTATAAAAGACAAGTCTCAACCCGAGCCCTGTTGACATTTACAAAAGACAGGTCTCGATACTTATGACATTTACAAAAGATAAGTATCACCTATTTTGAGCTTGTTGACATTTACAAAAGACAAGTCTCAACCCCGAGCCCTGTTGACATTTACAAAAGACAGGTCTCGATACTCGTTGACATTTACAAAAGACGAGTATCACCTATTTTGAAGCTTGGTGGCGTCTCATCCGGTTATGTCATTGCGACCTCTGAACCAGCAGACAGCTAAGTCTCAATTTTGAGCTTGTTGACATTTACAAAAGACAAGTCTCAACCCCGAGCCTGTTGACATTTACAAAAGACAGGTCTCGATACTCGTGACATTTACAAAAGACGAGTATCACCTATTTGAGCTTGTTGACATTTACAAAAGACAAGTCTCAACCCCGAGCCCTGTTGACATTTACAAAAGACAGGTCTCGATACTCGTTGACATTTACAAAAGACGAGTATCACCTATTTGAAGCTTGGTGGCGTCTCATCCGGTTATGTCATTGCGACCTCTGAACCAGCAGACAGCTAAGTCTCAATTTTGAGCTTGTTGACATTTACAAAAGACAAGTCTCAACCCCGAGCCCTGTTGACATTTACAAAAGACAGGTCTCGATACTCGTTGACATTTACAAAAGACGAGTATCACCTATTTTGAGCTTGTTGACATTTACAAAAGACAAGTCTCAACCCGAGCCCTGTTGACATTTACAAAAGACAGGTCTCGATACTCGTTGACATTTACAAAAGACGAGTATCACCTATTTGAAGCTTGGTGGCGTCTCATCCGGTTATGTCATTGCGACCTCTGAACCAGCAGACAGCTAAGTCTCAATTTTGAGCTTGTTGACATTTACAAAAGACAAGTCTCAACCCCGAGCCCTGTTGACATTTACAAAAGACAGGTCTCGATACTCGTTGACATTTACAAAAGACGAGTATCACCTATTTTGAAGCTTGGTGGCGTCTCATCGGTTATGTCATTGCGACCTCTGAACCAGCAGACAGCTAAGTCTCAATTTTGAGCTTGTTGACATTTACAAAAGACAAGTCTCAACCCCGAGCCCTGTTGACATTTACAAAAGACAGGTCTCGATACTCGTTGACATTTACAAAAGACGAGTATCACCTATTTTGAAGCTTGGTGGCGTCTCATCCGGTTATGTCATTACGACCTCTGAACCAGCAGACAACTAAGTCTCAACCCCGAGCCCTGTTGACACTTACAGGACTCACCGATGCTCATTGATATTTACAAAAGGCAAGTATCTCCCCTTCAGCCCCGCAAAGGGCTAACCTCGATGCTCGTTGACATTTACAAAAGACGAGTATCACCTATTTTGAAGCTTGGTGGCTTCTCAACCAGTTATGTCATCGCGACCTCTGAACGGGCAGATAGCCAAGTTTCATCTACCATTGAGCTTAGTAGCGTCTCAAAGGTTATGTCATTGCGACCTCTGAACTAGCAGACAGCTAAGTCTCAATTTGAGCTTGTTGACATTTACAAAAGACAAGTCTCAACCCCGAGCCCTGTTGACATTTACAAAAGACAGGTCTCGATACTCGTTGACATTTACAAAAGACGAGTATCACCTATTTTGAGCTTAGTAGCGTCTCAACCGGTTATGTCATTACGACCTCTGAACCAGCAGACAGCTAAGTCTCAACTTTGAGCCTGTTGACACTTACAAAAGACAGGACTCACCGATGCTTGCTGACATTTACAAAAGGCAAGTATCTCCCCTTCAGCCCCGCAAAGGGCTAACCTCGAGATCGCTGACTTCTTAATCGGTTATGTCATTGTGACCTCTGAACCGACGGATAGCCGCCGTCTCAAAGATTACGTCCTCAAGTAAGAACAAGATTGGAAATTCGACAGAAGCCAAAACAAAAGAAAGAATTTCCATTAATTCCAAAAGATAGGGGACACATGGAGGCACGTATACAACGACCTACAAGCGTACAATGTACGATCTGAGCCGCTCTCCGAGGGCATTCAGTCTCGTCTTCCTGTCATCAGCAACCTGGGCGAGCGCCTGTGACCTCAGCTCAGCCTCATCAAAGTCCACCGCCTGGGCCAGACGAGCTTCAACTTCGCCAAAGTTGCCCTCTGTGACAACTCCTGCCGCGCAAACTCCTCGCTCTGAGCTCTTCAAGCCACGCAGTTTCCTCAAGACGCACCGGTATGGCCTTGGATAAGAGGAGATTTGCTTTCTGATCATTTTCTCCGCCTTCGCAATCTTATCCTCAGCGCCGAGAAGAGCACTAGTGGAGGCGTCAATTGCACTTCCAACCTCCGCTCGCCTTGTTTCCAAGGATTTCAGATCAGAAGAGACGGCCTTAGCAGCCTCTTGAGCAGCAAGCCGGGCCTCGTGCTTTCGGGCAACAAGACAAGCGAGCTGCTCGTCAGCTAAGGACACCGGGTCTGAGCGATAGAGACGGCGCCACTCCTCTACAGCCTTCTCAAGTTCATCCACCAAGAGTTCTAAAGCAGTAGCCTGATGGTACCCCTCAAAGTCCCGAATGCTCTCAATATCACGGGAGAGCACCACCTTCAACTTTGAGAATGGCACAGGCGAGCCCTTCAAAACTAGGACGATGGTTCGCTCCAAGCTTTTATAAAAGCTATCGACCAGGTCACCTATGTAATCATTCTCGGCCTCAGCCATTTCGGGCAGGGAGGCAACTTCAGAATAGTCCACCAGCCTGGTCGACGCCGTCGCAGAAGAAGCTGCGGGGGAACCCTGACAGCAGCAGGACTAGCCGAAGGCGATCTTGGCGGAGTCCTCATCGAAACCAGCACGCCAGCCACCGCGGAGGTAGGACTAGTAACCACCTCTTGGGCAGCAGGCTCAACCACCAGGGTTGGAGAAGTAGGGCTTGCGATCACCCTCAGTGCCGCACTCGGCAAAACACGTCCGCACCTCACTTGTTGATGTGATTGGGAGTGAGGATACCTCCGGAACTGTCGTCCCTTCAACCTCTGATCTTTCAGCTGATTTAGGCTGATAAGAAGAAGGTCGCCATACAGCGCGTCCAACACAGCAGCATCCGTCGTGTGCCGAAGTGCTCATGTCACCCCTCGATCCCTCAGGAAGATCTACCGGCTCCCTTGAAGCTGATGCATCTTGAGGCCGAACACCTGTAACAAGACTGTAGTTAGTCGGGACACTATATACAGAAGAAGCAAGAGGGTACGACAATATCAAAGGATGATGTTGCCTCAAACATCTCGTCGGCCGCACCAGTCTCCAGAGGCTCCATCAGAAAATTTTTGACAGAATCAACACGAATAGCCGGCTCGTTTTCACTTGCCGAGTATCCTGTAGACCACCCGATAGAGCTCGATGCCTCAGGACTTCTTTTAGAAGTCCCAACGCCTGAAGGACCAACATCAGCCGCGCCACTCCTAGACTCTTCCGAGTGAGCAGGGGAACCGGCTGCAGCCCCATAAGTGAATAGGGGATCATAATGTTCCCCTTGTTCTCCAGCTGCCTCAGCTCCTACAATCAAAAAGGATTGATGATAAGTCAATGGGAACGCACAAAAAGGCGTATTATATGAACAAGGTTAACCTTACCCAGACCTGGAGCGAATTCACCACTAGTCGGTTCAGCAACCGACGTTTCAGCTGCTAATGCGGCAGCAGGAGGAATCGCTGTAGAGGGGTAACCCTCTACGACAATCGTAGGAGCTTGGCGACGGGGCTTCTTTGCCAATGACTTCCTACGAGATCCGCTACCTGCCCGCTTTCTCTTGAAGTGGACGTCAGAATCTTCTCCTTCCACTTCTCCCGCACGTCGTGGGGAAGACGTCCCCACCACACCAGAGCCAGCCGCAGGAGTATCAACTCCAGCCCCCGCCTCGAAGCGAGGACTCCCCGCATCAGAAGCCTCGCTGTCATCCACAGCGATGAACTCCTCCAAGCCGGGGGCACGAACCCGTTTGCCTTCTCTCTTATCAGAGGCTTTCCGCCTCAGTCGCTGAGAGATTAACTTCATTCACACCGTACTATTGGCATTAAATCCAGGAGGTGTGGAGTTGGAAGCCGCGTACCACTGGCAAAAGCACAGGGTCATCGAGAGGCCGGGATCCTGCAGCGGTGTGCGTAGCCACGCCCCAGTGCCATCCGCAGTAAAGAACCGCCAGGCACGGGCCCCATCAATAAGACTCCCCATGAAAGCCAGGTCCGAATTGGGGTTGCCCACATACAGCTGGTCGTACCCGAATTGGCGGGCAAATCGACTCGGGACGTAGGGTTCCAAGTAGCAGGTATCCCCACTCCTGTACAACAAGTGCGAGGGCCGGATGCTGACCAGCCACTCGAAAACGCCCCGACTCAGGGGAGACCGCCTTGACTCCGCATCTCAGAATTCCTCGTTGTATCCTGCACCCCGAATGCGAGGAAAACAGCGGAACAAGCTATAAGCGTCATGACGACGCACTAACTTACGGGCTTCGGCCACGTAGGTTTTCATCCAAGAACAGCCTTCAAAAACGGCGGAGAGAAGCGCCATTCGAACACCCTGCGGAGGAGGGTCTTCCCCAGCTCCAATCAAAGTAGGGCAGTGTAAGGCGAACCACGCCATCAAGTAGGTGTACGGCAGACCCACCCTAGGATTGGGTCCATCGCAAGGAAGGATAGCACTCTTCCCACGTCTTGTCGCTGGCGGCCTGCAGAAAGCCTCCGTTAATGCGCGAAGGCCTCTTTGAATACAGCACACCATGGCCGGGAGAAGACCCAGACGGTGGCCATGGGCCAAGCGAACGGCGGGTAGCAGAACATTCGGGTGGACGATGTCACCCGAGGAAGAAGGCACAACACACTTCTTTAACCAGACGGTTAAGAAACCGGCCAGCAGTGCCTTTCGAGACATAGGCCGACGGGCCTGATGGTGAAAAGCTCCGAAGGGTATCACCCTTCTCATAGGGACCAGCGTCTTCTGTTACGACGATATCCCTTTGGACACACATCTCCATCCTTTCAACTATATCGCCATCAGCAACTCCGCGATGAGCTGCTTCAGGAGCATTCTTCATGTCTGGGAACAGGTAACTTCCCCAGCTCTTTAAGCTCTTCGAGCTACCCTTGCCACCACCGTGAATGCTGGAACAAATATGCAAGTGGCACATCAACTCCCGATAAGTCTCGAGCAGCGCAGGATCCTGTTTCTCCAGAATAGCCAACTCCGCCTCACAGGGAAAGTACTCTTCGTATGGAAGAGACCCGAAAGGCAGAGCAGAGATTTCCCACATCTCATGCAAAGCCATGCCCAACTCGCCAACCGGGGTGAAGAAGGTCCCCGAAGCCGGGCAGTACAACTCAAGGATGGCGTAGAAGCACGCCACCTTCATCTCAATGTCGTAGCAGGTCGCCCTGACGGCCTCATAGAGGTTCAGCTCCTCTAAGTCGTCCTCGAAGTGAGCAAGGATGTAGTTGGTCAACTCCGCCCACCATGTCTTAGGAGGATGAACCCAACCAGGAGCCCTGAAGTCAGTTGCAGGATAGTTCCCGTCAACTGCGCAGAATTGAGTGCCAAAGGTCTGCGCCACAGCCGGGTTCTCTTCCACTAGAAGTTCCCGTAATACCTTCCCAGGGTATAGCCCATTATGCTGAGGGGAGGGCCCGCCCTCGAATAGCCGGACTGAAAGGTCAATCTCCCAACATGAACGGATTCGACGCTTCGGCTATTCCCCACGCCATCTTCCGAGCCTGAGTCACGTTCACGAAAGAAGATAAAGGAAAGTGCCGCTTAGTCGACGGAAGGTAAAACTTCTCGCCATCCAGTTGAAAGATCCATTGTCCTTCGCCTGCCTGCAACTGGCGATCGGGATCGGATGCGGCATCCCGAACATAAAGTCGGGCTTTCTGTATGTCCGACGGTCAACATCCTCAAGAGCAGCTGTGGTCAAGATACTCTGCGTGGTCTACGGATGACCGTCTTGGATGAGCGTATCCCGGACAAGGGAGCTCCGCTCACTGAACAAAGAAGTCTGTCCATGGAATTGCAGGCTGAGGTTACCATCTGCCCCACTGGTCAGCCCAAACAGACTGCTCAGGAGATCGGGAGCGTAATGCACTGCAAAGACAGAAATGAACTATTATTAGTTCAATAATCAAGCGGATATGAAGACATAGAAATTCACTAAGGCATAGCCTCGCTCAGCAAGCAAGGCCGGCAAGACGATAGCCTCGATGAAGCTTGATCTCGCGGATAAAACTGCATTTTTGCAGAAAGTGTCCAAAGTACCAACTTCGCTTAAGTAGGAAATGGTATAGCCCTAAGGGCTGACGACACCAAGAGGGCATCATGGTCAAAAGTCACCCTTCGTGGCCATGACTGAAGGAACAGACCTATATCCTGTTCCTCAACAGGATGGAGACTTCCCGAGTAATGGCTTCGTACGGAAGCCTAACGAAGAACTGTTCGGTTCTTAATTCCCTTGTGCCAGGAAAATAGGAAGGTTCAAGGAAACAAGTTCCCTAATGAGGACGGATCATATTCAACCGTCCTAATCGCCAAATGTCGGCTCAAAAGGAGAGAGACCATATTCTCTAATCAGATAGGAAAATCCCTTACCGGTGACTGGTCGCTCGATGACCGGAGGAGGAGGGCCCTCCGCTGCAGAAGTCGCCACTTCTTTTCCCGCTCGTCTTTTGGGCGCCATTGCAGAGCTGCAAGAGTTCTCAAAGTTCTCTGAATGAAGAAAGAAGAGGAAGAGGGAAAGTCAAGAAATCTCTCTGAAAAAAGGAGATCTTTCCTGCTCAGCCCGATCGGGCTTTTATAGGCCAATCAGCGCCTGAAACGAGGCCTCGAAAAGGGGCGTATGCCGCCGTTTTGAATTAATTCGAAACGCCGCCCAAAGCGCCTTCCCGAGAAGCGCTGCTTCGATTCCACTAAGGGTTAACTTCGCCACAAGTTAAAGTGCGGGCTTCGCACAATCCTTCAAGGACTTCGCCAAAAGGTTTACCTTAGCCCTCTAAAAAGGCGCTAACATGTCAGTCTCGCGAAGATCACCAAAGAAAGGACTATGTCCTTAACTCCGCATACAGTTTAGCCCCGCTATGGCCAAACCCTCAAAGAAAGCAAGCAAAGATCAGATGATTAGAAGATGAACTTTCATTGATTTAAAAGGAAGAGTACATTGATATTACATCGAAGTTGTGTTTCATACAACACACCCAGTTGCTCGACAGGGTCATTTGCGCAAAAAAGCATACAAGTGGTTTTACCCGCTTTTAAGTCAAACCGACTGGACAAAGGAGGCCTTCCTCCTGCATAAGGCTGTAATCAGTGATGCCGCAAGGACACGGTCATTGTTCTCCACAAAAAATGGCAGATCTTGCCAGGCCTTTTTGTTGAAGCCTGGCAATAAAAACCTATCGCCGCCAACACGATAGATCACGTATAATGGGAATCGGCAGTGATACCAGTGATCTAACGGGTGTGAGGCCCGCTTTCCCGAAGTGGATCGCCTTAAAGGCCACCAAAGTTGAAAGTTGGCAATGATGCCAGTGATCTCACAGGTGACGCCCACTACCCCGAAACGGATCATCTCCGATAAAGCGGCTACCAGCCTCACCTCAGAACGAATCATCTCGTACAAGAGGCTGCCAATAGCCTCTGGAACACGCACCGCTGCCCCGAATTGTTCCTCCTGCTTAAAAGTAAAGCTTCAAACGGGGAAGCATAAGACAATTTTATGATTCTTCCATCAAGTCACAAGATTGGCGAGCATAGTCCACTGCAATGCAAAATCAGAACAGATTAGCAGTTAAGCACAGAAAAGACTGCAAATCAGAATCTTTTGGGTCAAAGCAATCAATTTCAGTAAAAGCAGAGGACAAGCCTCACCTGCACAGCACTGATGGGCTGGCTCAACAAACGCCAAGTCCAAGCCTCACCTATATGGCTAGCCAGACCGACCCCGTGGGATGCAGTCTTAGCTCCGCCTATATGGCAAGACTGGCTCAACTATTGAAGAGACCAAGTCCCAAGTCTGCCTGCGCAGCGGACTCAACTTGCAATGATCTTTCTGTGATCAAGTCAGAATGATAGCTTCACTGGGAAGCTATGCCAAAATTCTTCTCTGCAGATCAGTTAAATAGAGAACAAGGGAAGCTAATCCCTGAAGTAGCTGTTAAAGCTGAATTAAGGGAGATGAATTCCCTAAAAACGGTGAAGTCGTTGAACGATCAAGGCTTACCGGTCCTTGGCTGGATAATGACCAGAGTGGGCATTCCCACTAGTTCAGAGATCTGAGTATCTCTTTCAAACCAAGAGAAGAGAAGAGAGGCAAAAGCACTTCTCTTCAGAGGACCTCAAGTGTCCTATTTATAGGCCCCATGGCCTGAGTGCTGCCACCTCAAGCGTGGAAACACGAGCGCATTTAAGGCATTTACTGCGCCTTGAGAAAAGGGACGGTTTCCCTTGGAACCGTGCGAAGGGAGAAACGTCTCCCTCATAAAAGGCACTTATGACGCCTTGAAGAAAGGGAATATCCTCCCTTGGAAACGTGTAAATCGGAGAATATCTCCCCCGGTCAACGCAAGAGAAGGAGAAAATCTTCCTTGAAAATCGACCCACGGCGGTTGATCTCGGGAAAGCGACATGCGCTCCCGAGCGAACATATCTTCGGAAGCCCAGATGCGGAGCTACCCGCACGCGAAGCTATTCAGAGGCGCGAACCCGTGCAATTCTTCGGCAAACTTATCCCAAAGCAGGATTGAAGGCGAAGCTGAACTCAACCATCATGGCGACGTTCATACTCCACACACCACCAATCAAAGCAGTTCAAAGTGTTTCGTAGTCTGAGCCATTGCAAACTTTCGAAAACTTTGAAGGGGGTCTTGTTGTCACTTAAAAAAGACAAGATTCTCATTGGTCCGAACAATGTCTAAACTTGTTGACATTTACAAAAGACAAGTGACAGACGAGCTGAAGACCAGTTTTCACCCATCTCCAAGGGACAAGGAAGCAACTTGGACTCCACTGATCCAGCAAGCAGACAGTGAACCCGGATTGTTTCTAAACAGACC